>ML685897.1:3137348-3199072 GCA_007922175.1 Pelusios castaneus
CTGCCCAGGACCTGAGCGGTCCCGACCAGAAGGGAGCCAAGCAGTCTGGGGCAGAAGAGAGCTCCATGCTCCCTTCTGCCCCGGACTGCTCTGGGGCTTGCTGCCTTCGGGACTGGCTCTCCCTGAACCTAACTAGTCGACTTAAAGAGTCTAGTATAGACTCTCTAAGTCGAGTTAGTAAGGCCCACTTTAAGTCGACTTAGGAGTCCTTTGTGGACTCTCTAAGTCGACTTAATAAGGTCGACTTAAAGTCAATTTATTTAAGTTGATTTAAGTCGACATAAATCCCTAAGTGTAGACATAGCCAGGGAGCCTAGCTGGGAGCTGCAGCCACTCACACACTCGCTGGGAGGTACAAATTAATGCAGGTAGGAGCAGAGAAGACCCCACGGATGGGTTGGCCCAACCTCCGGTGGGCTTTAGGGGCTGGTGGGGCTGTGTGCTGATGCCCAGCATGACAACCAGTCTAACTCTAACCCCTTAAACTGCTTTATTTTATGTTACAGTGGGGGGGAGCGGCGGAGGCATGGCTTGGGAGTCCCTCCCTTCCCCATAGGTTCCACCTTGAAGCTGCCACAGGCTGGAGCAGAAGCCCTAGCCTCAAGGGGTCTGGGGTCAGAATGACTCAGCCCAGCTCAGCTGGAACAAGGGGGCTCCACCCAGGAAAACAACAATTCACAGCTGATTGATTTAACCTGATTCAATCAAGCAGCTAATCAGTGCAGCCAGGCAGGGCAAGGCAAACTGCAGCCACAAGTCTGTGGGTGAAATAGCTGATTGTCCAACAGCTAATCACCCCAACCATACCAGTGGGTGCTGAGAACCCACTATTTTTTTCTGGGTGCCACCCCCAAAGTTGGTACCTATGAGAGTGTGGCACCAATGAGCATACAGTAACTTGAGTATGACTTTGCACTTTGGCTATTTATCTCCAGATGAAGCTAGCCTGGGTACTTTGACCCAGATGCCAATCTCCTGGACAAACTCTACAGTGAAGAGATACCCCCGAAGTCTGTAAATTATGACTTGGATGACTTTTTAAAAGATATACTCGGGCTTAAACAGAAGTTACGGGCTTAATGCAGGAATCAGTTGGTGAATATCTACAGCTCACATTATACAGAATGTCAGAGTAGAAGATCATATAGTCCCTTCTGTTCTTAAGGTCTCTGAACGTTTTCAGAGAAAAACTGCGTACTATCTCTATTGCTTAAACAATAAATAAATATATGGATGGACAGAATGCACCTATCTTTACTCATACTAGAATTTCCTTACTAAAATTTCATATTTGATTTTCGATGTGCTAAAATGAATAACTCATGAACTACATCGGGACAATTCATTGTTGGTATTAATAATTCAATATTGTGAAATTTGCGAGGCACTTTGTAATATATAATCAGAGAGGTGCCCAAAAGTTTATAACCTATAGAGATGGACAGACAGAAGAAATGAAGAGGGGATACATCATCTAAGACTGAGGCAAAGCTTGGCATTTGTCCTGTTTCATGATTTCCTACACAAGTAATATAGATACAAGATATAGAAGAAATGCACACTATATTATATATAAAAACAACATATATTAACTTTTCTCCTTCGTATTGTTTAATTTAAAGGAAAAATGATGTCATGACTGCTTCTAGGCCCCAGCTTAGCTGTAATATCCCTCCCTATTCAGCAAAGCTCTTAAGCACATGTGGCTGCCTAAAGTTAAGGGCTTTGCAAAGTAGGGATGGACTTCATCATGGGCTTAAATGCTTTGCTGAC
Organism: Pelusios castaneus; assembly: GCA_007922175.1. Lineage (NCBI taxonomy): Eukaryota > Metazoa > Chordata > Testudines > Pelomedusidae > Pelusios > Pelusios castaneus. The sequence goes on from ML685897.1 coordinate 3,139,122, forward strand.
TTGAGGCCTTATGAATTCTGAAATGGTGTTCACAAGAAGGGGCTGACATGCTATTAAATATAATAGGTATAAATATAATAGAAACAAATCAGATAGGACGCACAGAGAGTACTAGGAATTAATGTTCACCCTGAATACCTAGTAGAGTAACAGGATAACCAGCCGTGCCTGATATATTAACAAATGAACAGTGAATATGCTGGGTCTGAGCAACACTGCCAGAGTTGTACTGCGTGACTAAAAATAACCAGGCACATGAACTTTTAGCACATATTAAGGCCATATTTCCTCTCATTCTATATTTGATTGAAAGGTGCACCTACATAGAGACACACAGATTTTCTTTAAGTCCAGAAGAGGGTGTTTCTACAATATAGAGGTGGTAAATATTTTAATGTTAGTTCTCTTTTCCCAGGTCCTTCCCTGAGTAATTTGCCATATTTGATCGAGGCCGGCTGTTTTTGTAGTGCAGATCACAGGGCCAGCCAAGGAATACTGCTTTTACAGTAGAACTAGGAGGGAAGTCCAAGCAAATTTGTGCCGGCTCATGAAGTTAAAACAATTTTACAAATAAAAAGGAAACCATAACTAATTAACACTAGGCAGGTGGTCTAGCTGGAAATTTAAAATCCAAGCTAGGTCACAAGGGACTATGGGACTTGGCAGACAAATCTGTAACTGAAATCATCTCCCAAGACCAGCCAAGTCAGAGCAGAGCCAACTACCCTTACGAAAAAAGATGCCTGTGCCAGTCGTTTCTGGGAAAAATGAGCCAAGGACAAATGACTGCAGCCCTCAAAATGGGCATGATTACATTTAGACTTCAGGGGTTTTGTTTCTAAAAGGGTTTTTGTTAAATGTCAATGTTATTCAGTAAGATTCACAGTGAGAGCAAAATTAGCTGTCATGGTGCTTTAAGAAAATCAGCAGGGAAGGTGATGGGGGAAGGGTGTCAAATAATAAAACAAAGAGGAGGGTGTGAAGGTTTATGCTGAACCTAGCTGGAGTTTGGAGTAGGCAGTATACCCTGCTGAGTTACAAAACTAAAAGCCGTTACCAGCGAAGTACAAAGCTGGCTGACTATCAACTAGAGTAACTGAGATTACAGCGGTTACAAGAGGAAAAAAGAGTTTTAGGACTAGAGAGACAGGAAACAGAGAAAGTGAGATTTGTGAGGTGTAGGGCTGAACTGTTATGTTAGGGTGAAACTAGGGACCAGTCACATACAAGCTCAGTATCATAAAGCTGCACCTGAGCTGTTCTTGTACAGAGGGATAAAAACACTCAGGACACAGTTGGTGGTCTTTAAAAGCACAAAAACTATTGCTCTAATCAGGCCCCTAAAATCTAAGTATAATCATATTGCTCACTTAAATAAAGGTACTGACATGGATAGGAGGGGGGGGACATGGATATACGAGTTCTCGAGTGTATTGTTAACGTATAGTGAAAATCGTGCTGGTGAACATGGTCAATAGATTTGCAGGTTTAAGGAACTGCAAATGACTGAGAAACATATTCAGCTACATTTTTAAAGCATCCATGTCAAGTGTGGGGTTAGATCCTTAATTACGCAAAATAGCATGTGAAAAAAACACCAAATGATTCCCTTCCCATTTGCACTAGACATTCCATTGATCTGAATAGAACTCCAGGCCCGTGTATACTTGGATTTGCATGTGTGAGTTCTTACCTGTGTGCTCCACACACACTGTTCGAAAATGCAGCCTGTCTAAGGTCAATTGGCTGGAGCTGGAACATTTAATGGACTCCTTTGGAAAGCAGCTCAGTGAAGAGCTAATTGTAATCTGTGAGCTGGAAAGAAAGTAGCTCTTTTGCTTTAATCAGCCTCATGGTACCATTTATATCCACTGGTATAAACAGTATTATGGTAATTTCATAGCAATTCATGTTCATACTTTACTGTGATTAAGAAGGAGATTGTTGCTATTATTATTGCATTTAACATCCACACTGTAATGTTGACATACAGTAAGGCACAGCATTATACAAGCACATAAAAGACAACTGGCCAAATCCACAGCTTGTGAATATAGACATAACTGATTGATGTCAATGGAACTATGCCAGTTTACCCAGTGGAGGGTCTGGCTCATAGCCCCTATCCTGAGGAGATTACACAGTCTTATTTAAATACATGCTATACAGGCTAAGAGATCATCTGAAAATGGAGCAGATTTGGTCAGTGAGGAGGTTAAGAATGGAATGATCCACCTAAGAAGTGTATATCAGGGAAAGAAATGAAATAGAAAAGGGAAGTTGCTTGTCACAGAAGACATAACAGCTGTTCCAGGTACAAGAGGGCAGAAGGTACGAAGCAAAAGGTAGGAGGAAATAAGGAGCAAGAGCAAGAGTATGAAGTGAGAGCAAAGAATTAGATGGGAGTGGCAGGGAGCTGGGGGGAGGCAGAGGAACAAAGTTGTGCAAGCAGGGGAGGACGAGGCACTCACACTAGACTGAGAGAGGGGACCAGATCCAAACACCATTGAAGCCTGTGGAAAGACTCCTGTTGACTTCAGGTGGCAGTGAATCAGGCATGGAGAGTGGAAGCCAGAAAATGGATGCAGAGAATGGGTAGTTGCCACAATACCTTGTGAAGGTGATACTCACTCCAGCCTTTGGCCAGACTAAAATAGGAAGAGAAGTAAAATGTGGCAAGGCAGAAAAGCTGGAGTCTAGTTACAGGATTTAGCAAGGACTTGCATGTGAGCGTGGAAGGGAGAGAGGGAAACAAGAGACAAATCAAAGATGACTGACATTGTAAGCCTTGGTGACCAAAAAGGTAATATAATTATCAGCAGACATGGGGAAGAGAGAGGGAGCATATGTGGCTGTTGCACAAATTAGAGCAGTCTTCAGGATATCCTAACACCACAGCAGGGCCGTCCCTGGGGGAGGGGAGTGAATGGGGCGATCGCTCTGGGCCCCGTGGTTATGTGGGTCCCGCGGTTATGCAGGCCCCGCACTGTCCCGCTCCCAGCAGGGCGGGGGGGCTGCACCACGGCCCCTGCACGGCCACACTCTTCCCTGCTCCCCACTGCCTTCGGGACGCCGAAGGCAGCGGAGCGGGCCAGGAGCACTAAGCCTGGCCCCAGGGCAAAGCAGGCAGGCCCAGGGGCGGGGCAGGTGGCTAGGGCCCGCCTCTGGGCTGGCCTGCTGCGGCCTGTCCCATGCGGCCAGAGCCAGCCCTTGCCGGCGGGGTGCCCTCAGCCAGAACCGGCTCCTGGTGGCAGCCTCAGGTCCCCAGCGGGGGCACCAACCACAGCAGCCTGGGGTCCCGGCTGCAGCTGGCTCCTCCCACTGGAGGCCTCAGCCTCCCTGCCCAGGCTGGCTCCCTGGGTGGGTGGAGCGGCCCACCTCCCCTCCAGCATGAGGGTGGGGGGGGAACCCTGCCTAGGCCAGTTGGCCCTGGGCCCCTCTCCCCCCACAGGACGGCCCTGCACCAGATTGCACATACAGAGCAGCATCAGGATCAAGGAAGTGCAAAGAAGCATTTTGTGCCAACTTTACCCAGTAATGCTTTATGCGTTTTAGCTGTACCTGAGGCTATAGCCTGATAACTATGTTCTGTTAACATTTAAGGATTTCATGGGGGGGGGAGGGGAATCCCTCTTATTTGAGGTAGATAAAGCTCATCTATAAAAATAAATGAAGTCCATTATAACAATAAAACACCAGTCAATAAAACCCAGGGTTTTGCTGTAAGCAACCGACCATCCTTCAAGCAACCTAAGCCATCTTTAAGTTAGAATCAAACTAGAAGCATAAGCACCCCTATGTATATTATAGCACTCCCTGGCTATGTCTACACTAGAAAAGTTAAGTCGACTTTGTTAAGCTGACTTAATAAGGTTGACTTAACGTTGACTTATGTTTTCTAGTGTAGACATAGCCCCTTGTCAACCTTATTAAGTCGACTTAACGCTTTAAGTCGACTTAATGAGGTCAATTTAGGTGCTAATCCCCGTCCACACTGGCTTTAAGTCGACTTAAGGGAGTTGACCTAAACGAGGTGTTATTAAGTCAACGTAAGCTTTCCTTAAGTCGACTTAACAAAATGCTTAAGTTGACTTAATAAAAGCCCAGTGTGGATGCGGCTTTGTTTAGGTTGACTTAAGCCTCCTTAAGTCAACCTGAGTTGCCAGTGTCGACCCACCCCCTGTGACCAGCTGAAATATTAAAAGAAACTATACGCACAAAATCTTTTGGGAGCTTTGTGCACTCTGTGCATCTGGGGACAGTGGACTAATTTATATAATCCTTGTGATCATTGCAGGCACATCTTACATTGTCTTGAGGAAACACATTTGAATCTTTTAAAAACTTTATTGCTTATATTAAAAATGAATCTCCTGGACAATTTGACACCTGTTAATCTGGGCATTCAGTTGAAGCTGATCTATTATGAAACCAGCCTGAGGTGCTTCTTGTAAAAGTTTTAATTACTGAGTTAAATAAAACATCAGCTGTCTTTTAATTAAATACATCAGCTTGTGCAGACTTCCTCTTGGCTTTTACCAGATGTATTCAAATAAACACTAATAGATGATGATGATTATCATTATTACTTTTCTAGTGCTAGAGATGTGCCTGGCACTTTACAGATCCTGATGCTCTTGCCCTGAATATTTGATAATCCGAGTTAAAATGAAACCACATAAGAAATTGCCCTATGGGGAGATGTAGAGAAGGGTAAGCATTTTGCTGCTACAATGGGAAGGGTATATTTTCTATTACAATGTAAAACCTAATCAGATAATCCACTTCCCCAAAACAACCTGTGTATATTTAGGTAAGGGTGTTAACTGACCAAGTCCCATAGCTTATGAAGCCAAAGGGTTTTAAACAGTTCTCTCAACTGTACTGTAGAGGTGCTGGCCCAAGAGCAATGCCAGGATCAACCTATCCACCAAAAGACTCAGACGTTACTCATTAAGCACATTAAAAAGTAAACTATGGCTATACTGTGTGGGCACGCTAGGGATGAGGGTGCATTAAGAGTCTATTTCCCCCACAGTGATTTTATAGATGCTTGTGTATCTTCAGGTTCCAGAGGGGTAGCTGTGTTAGTCTAGTTTAGCAGAACAAACAAGGAGTCCTGTGGATTTTCTCCCACGAATGCTCATGCGATAAATAAATGTGTTAGTCTTTAAAAGTGCCACAGAACTCTTTGTTTGTTTTGTGTATCTTCAGAGCAGAAAGAGGATGCAATATGCACTGCTGGCAGTTCTCCACACCCCAAAGGGGGCAGATACCAAGAAGATGGATTCGTGGTCTGTCCTTTCCAGTAGAAACGCTAGGAGGCAGAGATAGCTCATGCTTTGCTGAGTAGGATTTGGTTTAAGTGCAGGTTTAAGTGTTTTGCTCAATAATGGCCTAAATAGCAAAATTCTCTTTCTGTTTTCAGACCAGGAGGGTGGAAATAGAATTGTGCATCACTGATGTCATACTTCCACTATCACGTCGCCACGCACTTTTTAGCATAATGGCTATCATGAAGACGAACCTCAGAATTTTTCATGATTTACTTTCACTGCTCAGCTGATTAAATAAATTTATAATAAATTGATCCAAAACCACCTGAAGTTTAACTAGGAGTATTTCCATTGACTTCCACTTTGAACTATCCCCTTTGGCCAGCTCCTTTTCCGATTGACTATAACGTGAGCAAAACATGGATCATATAGTTTATACGATGCATTTTTCATCTCTCATGCTGCATTATTCTCTGTATATGGTACCTCTTTTATGTGTGATATTGGATTTGTTGCATGTTTTGTATATTTTTTGCAATATGAAAATCAGCACAAGAGATTGAACAATGAAGTGCTAATAAAAATGACTGAAAAACTGCTGCTGTTTTATTTTAAAAAATGCTTTAAATCTCCATTACCATAGCCACAGAGAAATGTTTTGCATGTTGTTGAATGATAATAGGTACCAAAATATATGCACCATACTCATCATTAGGAAAAACTACTGAACTATCTATTCAGACACAGAATTGGTGTGAACAAAGTAAACTCATTCAGTGAAGCCACACTACCTAAACCGAGGAAAATGTTGCATAATATCAGTCTCAAACATCCAGATCAGTGCAACTGTTCCAGGCAGTGAGCAGCCGGTCTCTGTCTAGTAACAGACTGAAGCATGAGAGTTTTTCATCTGTCCAAAGACACTGAGTCATCAAGGTACTTAAGTATGTGTCCAATTTTACCAATCATGTTCATGGCACATACACAGAGAAGTTAGATGAAAACATAGCTACTCTTTCTGGAAGGTTGCAACACAACACTAATTTATTTCTTAAAATCCAAATGTTAACACACAAGAACCAAAAACAGAAAGCCACAAAGCAGGCTGGTCCCTGAGGCAGAAAGGCACAACTCACACCACCTTTCCCTAGGCTGGCTGTTTTGCAGACTCCTGAGGAGCCAGATGTGATGTTTCCTCACTGAAGCCATAGCCTGCAAAGAAGGACCTAATTTAAAGTGATAACTTGTAACTTTAATTCAGTTTTCAGTGCTTCACTTTAACCACGGAAGTTATCCCATGGAAAGCAATCATGTTGGGTCAGAGCTTAAATGCATAATAATTGTTCAGACAGAGCGTGTTCAGGATGTGAGAGGCCTGGCCAAGCAGTGACTGATGCCCCTGCAGCTCTGGCCAGGTAAGTGGGATGGACCGGGAAGCTGCCGGGGGGAACGGAAGGGGTGGGCGGGGAGCCGGCGGGGACCCAGCAGGGAACGGGAGTACAGGGTGGGGAGAACAGGAGGGCCAGACAGGGAGCCGGCAGGAACGGGGAGGGCAGAGAGCTGGTGGGAATGGGAGGACCAGGGAGCCGGCAGGGAACAGGAAACAAGAGGGCTGGGGAGTGCCCTGGCTGGGACAAGACTCAGGTTCAGGGGGTCTGGGGACTGTGGGGACAGTTCCCATGGGGGCTCCGTGCTGGGGGCCCGAGCCAGCCCGTCTCCTGCCTGGTGCCGGCATGCAGCTGGGAGCCGGGCTGTGGCTACTCGCCTCTCCTTCAGGTTTGGGGTTGCATGCAGCCATTTCTTTCTCTTCTTTCTTTCCTTTTCTTTTATTTCTTTGAAGAAAAAAAACTTTTAAAAATTAATTTTAATTAAATTTCAGTTAAAATTAATTCAAATTTAATTAATTAAAATGTAAACCCAATTAATTTAATTACAATAACTTTTAATTCAATTAATTAATTTTTAATTTAATTTTAATTAAGTAAACTGCTGGCCCTTCAGGGTTTTAAAATCTGTGTTTTGAGCCCTCAACCAAAAAGGTTGGGAACTACTGATTTATAATGCAAAATTTTAAGTGTGTTTATTTGCTTTCTCTTTGTCTTTCTAATGATACTGCTATCTTGAATGGAAAAACAACAAAACAAAACAAAAAAAACCCAAGGAGTCCTATGGCACATTAAAGACCAACAAATGTATTTGTTAATTTGTAAATTTGTTAGTCTTTAAAAGTGCCACAGGACTCCTTGTTTGTTTTGCTGAACTAGACTAACATGGCTACCCCTCTGGAACTTGTCACAAATCAAAAATTAGATGCCACTGGATAATGAAAGTAACAGAGTCACACATCTCAAAATGAAATGCACAATCATACACAGGGAGGACCTGGCAAGAAGGGAGCCGCGGCTCCTTGTTGAAAAGGAATGGAAATAATTCTAAAAGTAAATGTGTGTTTTGTTCAGGCCCCTAGAAAGATGTCATAAGGCTACCCAGGCAGTGCTGTCTCTAGTTCTAATAATGACTCCTTGTATGAAAAAATTTCAGTGACGCGGCCCTTGGGCCAATATCCAAGATCTCATGTGGCTCTTGTGGAGATTTCAGTTTGAGACCCCTGTCCTAGATAGTGTTATTAGGTTACCATGCGTTTTGTATCTTTTAATTGGGTGGTGGTCACTCACCATCCAGACCTTATTACTTCACAGCAGTTAAATGGTGTTGATATGGGTCGTATTTTGCATACCATTGTTGTTTGTGCTGACGTAATAGACCACATATCTGTGGAGATGAAACATAGTTTGTGTTCTAGTGTCATTTCTCAGCAATATCAAATTTCTGTTTTAATTGATGAGAGTACGAGTTTAAGTAAACTTTCTTGTCTTGTAATTTACTTGCGCATGACTTTTGATGCAAACATTGGTCCTGTTACATTTTTTCTTGATCTGATTTAACAGGCAGCAGTGATGCTGATGGCGTAGTATTAGCTTTGCTGCAGTGTTTGACAGCACATGGGTTCATGGAGGAATTGCTCAAGGATAATTGGATTGGTTTAGGTGTAGATGGAGCCTCTGTCATGTTAGGCAGTAAGGCTGGTGTTGCTGCAAAATTAAAGGCATGATTTCCACTTTTGATAAGTTGGTATTGTTTTAATCACAGGTTGGAATTGGCTGTGGCTGATGTTATCAAATGCTGCAGTGAAGTTAATCACTTTAAATCATTCATGGATTCAATGTATGCTCTGTACAGTCAGTCGCCGAAGTGCTTGAGAGAGTTGGCTGAATGTGCGAGTGATATGGAAGTTCAGCTTATTAGGATTGGATGTGTACTTGATGTACGTTGGGTTACCTCTAGCTGTCGTATTCTATGAGCTATTTGGCGGTCATATGCAGCGCTCCATAGCCACTTCTTGAAAAAATCAACTGATTTCTCACTAAAAGGGAAAGATAAAGCAAAATCTGCTGGCAAGGCAAAAACAAAACAAAACAAAACAAACCCCTGGAGAATCCAGTTTTTGTTAAAAACTTGGGTCTCATGCTTGATGCTCTGGAGGAACTTGCAGACCTGTCCGTGGCATTACAAAAATCTGATGTAACATTATCTACAGCAAGTAAGTTGATAAGGCGACAAGTTCAGGTGTTTATAGCTCGTAGAGAGTGTGATTCAGAGTTCTACCAAGAGGCTTGTGAGGTGATTGCTGCAGGATGCTTTAAAGGTGTATGTGTAAACATGTCTGTGAATGCTGGCAAGCAAATTGAAATTTCTAAATGTCAGTTTTACCAGGCCTTAGTGGACTGTATGAATGCTAGATTGTTGCCAGAATCAGAAAAACATCTAAGGAGTGCTGTTGAAGCACTTGACCCATCACATTTCACTACCGAGCTGTCACTGGAATTTGGTGAAAGTGACATAAAATTTTAGTGTTCCAAGTTTGGCATTGCATTTAATGAAGTGAAATGTGCATATCGGGAATATAAAGATCACAATATTTATTGTGTTATGCCATGTTTGCCAGTTTGTGACAATAATTGATACAGACATAAATGCCATATAAAATTATAAATATGTTTATGGAGTGATAACCGATGTATATGGTACTGAGAATTGGTTGCAAATGCCTACCTGGGCTCGGGCTCACACATGCATATAGGGGGCCCGGACAATACAGGAAGGGGGCCCAGAGATTAGGAGGGCTCCGGGGCCTGGCAAATTATACTTTAACCACTGGCTTCTCTCTACAATTTCATCAACGACATAATAGGTGTATTTATCACTTCAAGGGCATAAAAAGGACTATGTCCTTTTCCAAGAAGTTGTACATTCTAAGTGCCTGTAAGACACTTACATCCCTGCTTACCTTTAACACTTAAGAAGTCCCACTGAAGTAAAAAATGCATCCAACAGGTACAATCAATAAGTGTGAAATCAATGGCACTACTCAGTTGTTTAGAACTAAGAAAAGTAAAAGGCTCGTGTGATTCCACCTTAGTCTTGATTAGGTCCATGGGAACACTGGGTACTCAGCACCTCTGACAATTGGAATGATTATTCAGGTGGCCAAGTACAGATTTAGATGCCAAACTTTAAAGACCCAACTTTGAAAAATTTGGCTGGTGATTTCATAGTGTGCCAGAAAATGGTGGGCAGGATGAAATATAACTATGCAGAGACTGCACAGAGGAGGAAAGAGGGCAACCTGTCCTATAGGGGCTGAATATACCAAAGAGCGAAACATGACTGGAAAAGTTAAGGAAGTGGGGAGAAGTGTTGGAACCAACCTGAGTGAATATGGGAGGGTTGGAGAGAAAAGTGCATGTCTACACTACAGATGTTGGTCAACACAAGTTAAGCCAGCATAAAGCCTAAAAGAATGACATAAAGCGTAAAAGTTAGTATACTGCTTGTCTGTGTGCCTCCTCGGCTCTTTGCACTGGTGCTGCGCATACTAACCAAGATTGCTTGTGCCAATGCATGGTGAGGGACAACACACATTCCAGTTTGCAACTACCTCCAACCAGCATGCAAGCTGCCACTGTCCAGTGCACTGTCATTTGGGAAGATTTTGGTCATGAATGGCAGGGTAGAAATGAGTTATGCAGAGGTGACTGGGAGCAACAGGTCAACTTCTCAGCATGCAACTGTCTCCATCCCATAACATCATCTATAGCAAATAATTTTCATGCCTTTTCAAAAAAATCCTCCCTTACCCCAAGTGGTCTGCCTCACGCTCAGCCATCTCTGACAGCAGAGTGGAGTCTGCACAGCGCCCTATTGGCAGAAGAATTGCAAGCACAAAAGGCGCAGTCCTCTGGTATTTGCAAAGCCATAACCACTGAATCAGTGGTGTGTGTGATGATTTCTTGGAGGACAGATTTAAGTTGCTGTTGCCATTCATGGAGCAGCTGGACATGGTGAAGCACCAATTCTGGGCTCAAGAAACAAGCACTGATGGATGGGACAGCATCATAATGCAGGCCGGGAGGGCTATGCCCATCCCCTGGGCTGGCCCTCCCCGCCCCAAGAGGGGAGCAGGCAGGCCCAGGGGCAGAGCACATGGGGCCCAGCCTGTGGGGCCTGGCCTCTGGGCCGGCCTGTCCCACATGGCCGGTTCCCACCTGCAGGCTGCCTCGGCCTCGCCGGCTCCCTCTTGCAGGCGGCCTCCAGGGCTGGGACTGGAGCTGGCTCCTCCTGCCCCAGTAGCGGGGCCTCGACCTCTGGGGCTGGGGCCGGGGCCGGAGCCGGCTCCCTGTGCCCTGCGCCGGCAGCCTCGGACTCCTGGCCCAGGGCCAGCTCCCTGGGGGGGGGCGGGGGGGGTGGAGTAGCCTGGTTGGCCCGCCAAGCTCCCCTCCAGCTTGGGGGGCGGGGCCCCACTCCCCTCATGGGACAGCCCTGGCCAGAGTGGATGGTGGAGGTGAAGTGACGGTCTGCTGAGATTTTACACCAGACACAAGGACTATTAGAAGAACTCAGTGTGGAGCTATACAGCTCAGGGAGACTTTGAAAGAGTACTTTAACAGTGAGTCACAGTAATGCATTGTGCTCTCGCTGGCCCTGCTGTTTTAGAGACTGTTAGGAATTGCGTGGTGCTTGGTGCACACCAATGACTATAGCATTGTCAATATGCCTTTTAATTTTGTGGTGCTTGCTGTAATTTGTTTTGTCACTGATTCTAGGAGTTATGTCACACTATACAGTAAGAGGTAAGTGGGTGCTTTCTGAACTTCTAGGCATTCTGCAGCAGGACCCGATTTAGGGGCAGGACACCCAGGACTCCACTTGGAGCGTCAGGCTTGTGAGGGCACCAGGTTTGGGGTGCTCTTTTTGTAGTTAGCAACAGACGGGAAAATAGAATGTTCCAAGTAAAATATTTCAGGTATTCCTTATGTGGATTCATTTTCACTAACTTCCTAGAATGTTCAGGACTATCACAAAATCTCATGGAATTTTCCAGACTTTCTGAGAACTACATTTTCCTCAAAACTCCTAGAAAGTTGTCAGCCAGGCTCTTGTGGGTATATTAGGGGCAGGCGTTGCCAGTCAGTTGGTGAGATATAAGAATGCACTGAAGCAAATTGAGTTACAGCATTGTGAACCTTGTTTTATTGTGTAATTGTGAATATGTTCTTATGTTTTAAGACTTGAAGAGTGTAAGTAGCAACTAATAAAGGGTATATATTTAATGAGATGCCAGAGATAGCAATCAAACCCCTATCTATGCAACAATATAAAAGAAATGCTGTTACTTCTTTTTGCCATGCATAGCCTGGTCAAAAATGAAATCCTAGTACCAGTCACCAACAGCCAATGGTCAATCCCAATTATTCCAGTATTGAAGAAAGATGGCTTCTTTCAGAGTTGTGAGGATTTTAAGGTCACTGTTAACCTGGTGTTATGTGCAGAGCAATCCTGTTAACCTGTTGTTGCCAGGAGTCCAGCGCTATCTTGATGATATCCTGGTTACTGGCAGGAATGAGGAGGATCACCTTAAGAACTTAAGATCACCTATAAAGATCAGAAGAGTATGGCCTACAAGTCCACAAAGACAAATGTGAATTCTTCCAGCCCTTTGTTGAATATTTGGACATATCATAGATGCTACTGGCCTTTGTAAGGCCCCTGCAAAGGTCAAGATTATTGTGGATGCTCCAGCTCCTCAAAATGTAAGACAACTTCATTCTTTTTTAGGACTATTGAACTATTATGGAAGGTTTATTCCATGGTTAGCAACAGTACTAAAACTACTACATAAGCTCCTTGGCTAAAGCAAGGTCTGGAAGAAAATTGAAGTCTGTGTTGCCTTTAACAAAGCTAAATGTGCATTGCTAAATTCAAAGGTTCTGACGCATTTTGATATGTCCTTACCTCTATACTTGGCCTGTGATGCCTCCTGTTACAGAGTGGGAGTGGTCATGTCACACATCATGCATTTGGGAGAGGAGAGATCCATTGCTTTTGCCTCATGCATCTTAAGCAAAGCAGAAACAAATTATGCCAAAATCGAAGGTGAAGCACTTGGAATCATTTTTGGAATTAAAAAATTTCACCAGTACTTGTTTGGATGGAAGCTCACGCTTCTCACTGACCATAGACCTCTAACATCAATTTTTGGATCCCACACAGGCATTGGCAGCTAGTTATATGCAATGATGGGCATTGTTGCTTTTCACACACACATATGAGATCAAATATCTCAAGGCTGCATTTACCAGTTAAACATCAAGATATCGACCAGAAAGAAATCTTCTTTGAACAAGTAGAGAACACACCCATCACTGCTATTCAAGTAAAGAAGGCAAACTCACATTGATCCAGTACTGTCTCAAGTTATTAATCTAGCGATGCATTGGACAGCCTTACAGGACTCTCAGGTCTCACTGACCTTCTTTCTTACATGTCCAGGAGGATGGAGTTATCAATCCATTCTGGTTGCTTGTTGTAGGGGTTGCACATCATTATTCCACCACAACTGAAATCACAAATATTAGAACAGCTACATTTAGATCAGTCTAGAATGGTGAAAGAAATTGCAGGAACCTATTTTTGGTGGCCTAGCCTGGACAGTGCTATTGAAGAGAAGGCACAAACTTGTATTTCATGTCTGAGTGTGAGGAATGTGCTTCAGTTGGCATCCCTACAACCATGGGACTGGCCTGAAAAACCCATGGCAGAATATTCATGTTGATTTTGCTGGCCCATTTGTGCATGTTCCTGGTTGTTATAGATACCCATTCTAAATGGCCAGAAATCTCTGTAATGCTGTCCAGTACTGCTGAAAGTACTATCCAGGAACTGTAGAATCCTTAGTCATTTTGGTCTGCCAAAATAACTTGTGAGCACCAACAGACCCCAGTTCATCTCTCAGGATTTTGAAAATTTTATGAAAACAAATGGGATATATCACATCACTTCAGCACCATATCATCCATTCAGCAATGGGTTAGCTGAAAGACTTGGGCAGACAATGAAACAAGCTTTAAAATCTACAAGGGACATTCGTTCCTTCAAAAGTGTGTGGACACCTTACTATCCTACAGTAAGACACTGCATGCTACCACCCAGGTTTCCCCAACCTTTCTAATGATAAGGTGTCAGCTGTGCACTTGTTTAATCTGCTGAGACCCTCTGGAACACAAGTTGTGCAATGTCAACAGCAAAACCAAGTCATAAGATGTGCACACAGAGCCAAAGACAGAACCTTTAGTCTTAGACAGTACGTCCTAGGCTTCTGGAACTAAAGGAATCCCAGCGACAGTTGTCACCCAGACAGGACCTGTTTCCTACACTGTCCAGAATGCAGGGCTATGTCTACATTGGCAAGTTAGTTCGAATTAAGGAAGCTTGATTCGAACTAACTTAAGCCTTGGCCATGCTAGGCTTTCTTAGTTTGAATTAAGGGCTTCCTTAATTCGAACTAGTAAATTCGATTATATCTTTAGAACTAACCCTTAATTTGAATTAGTTACCGGTAGTTCGAATTAAGTCAATGTGGCCATATTAGTTCGAACTAACTGCTTAGTTGGAACTAACCGGCACATTGAACTTAATGCAACTGACTAATTCGAACTAAGCAAGTGTCATGCATGGCACTTGCTTAGTTCGAACTAAAATTCCAGTGGGGCTATGCTAGTTCGAATTAAGTTAATTCGAACTAACTAAAATTAGTTTGAATTAGTTAGTTCGAATTAACTAATTCAAACTAACTTTGGTAAATGTAGACATAGCCCAGATGACCTTACTTGGCTGCGGCATGTTGTTGCCAGGTCATACATGTCCCAAGGACACATCTTCAGTTAAATTGCCCGAATTCATCATTACAGATGAGATACCATTGAGTCACGAGTTACCCATTCCTGACTCCCCTTCTCCATCCACCTCTGTTGCAGATACAGCCTCCTCCCCTGTTCGAGCAGATACAACATCCTCACCTGTTCAAACTATGAGTCCTGAGCTCATTGTTACATCAGCACCAATAACACTTTCCGGGGCAGGAAGACCAAAAGTCTGCCGTAATCCACCTAGAGAGAGAAGGCCTTCTCAAGAGCTGGATCTTCAGGTAGGGGCAAACCCATGTTCACAGGGCAGAATAGTCCCTAGGTTTAGCCAGGAAATAAGACAGTCTACCCTCATTGCCCAGTTTAATAATTGTTCTATTAAGAGGGTGTTTTCATAAAGGGGATAGAATATACTGTGTATTGTGGTGTCTTACCTAATTGCCTGGGTTACCATAGCAACAGAGTTAGACTATTAGTTGAATTAAGAACTTTCCCTGTGTTCACCTTTTCTCTCACTCTGTGCTAGGTTCTCTCTGGATACCAGTAGCTTCAAAGGATTCAACATAACAAAATGGTATATTTCTGTATTTCTATACAGCACCTAACACACTTTGACCATTAAATTACCGTATTATCAATAATTAAATCTAATGGATTTGTGTTTCCTGACATCAGGGCTGCATTTAGCCTTCAGTCTGGAGCTTCTTCCTTGTCTACAACTTACAACAGCAAACATAAGGTTTCCATAATGATGTAACTCACTCACAGTGAAGATCTTCCATTGGGAATACTCAGCTGCCTATCATGATGACTTTTAGTGTCATTTAGTCTGCACTTCTCTGCTTAATCTTGAATAGTCTCTCACAAATATTTAGGGGATCTACAGTCAAACAACATGGGGCTCTTCAAAAGCATTGGCTCTGCCTCTGAAGCATTAATACACATAGTTCAGGTGCATTTGAAATTTACTTGAAAATGTTCTCCAATGCCTACTCAAAAACTTGCTTTTACTAAACCCATTATCTATTTAGGATTATTTCAAATTATTCAATAATATACTTTGAATAACAGACTAGTGCAATGTCTTTCTGGCAGGACTCACCTTGATCTGCATTATCATTTAGGCCCCATCTGAAAACATCATTAATTTAAATAAGCAATAGAGACTAAAATAAAATTCCATTCATGCTTAACTCTCCAATGTGGTTTTGAAAACTCTTTCTTCCTTAGCCAGTCTTATGTTACATGCTGGATGGTCTTTGCTTTGACCACCTCATAAAAAAAAGCTCATAAATACTTTTCATGTGTTATTTAAACTAGCGGCACTCCCTGAGGCATTGTGCTTTTATTTTTAAAAACCCTCTGTGTATTTCTAAAGTATTTCTAAACCAGTAGCAGAGCTAAAGCTATATTTTACCCAGGAAAGATACGTTCTATCACTATCAAATCACAAATTTTCTTACTCTTTGCTATAGGAACAAAGCACTTCTAGCAAATGTCATCTGAGTTATGTGCTTTCTCTAAAAAATCATCAACTGCAAGAGATGAGAGAAAATAACTGAAATTATTTCAGAGAGAGAAGGTGGGTGAGGTAATCTCTTTTAGTGGACCAACTTCTGTTGATGAACGAGACAAGCTTTCCACCTACTAAGAGCTCTGTGTAGTTCAAAAGCTTCTCTTTCACCAACAGAAGTTAGTTCAATACAATAAATATTACCTTATCCACTGTGTCTTTCTAATATCCTGCACCAAAATGTCTACAACAATACTGCAAACAATAATGACATTATTTCGTTTGACAAGCTGCTTTCTAAAACCAAATATACATTCCCAGTGTCTTACCTCAGGCACAAAGAACTGACCAAGAAATTTTTCTTTTAGAGTTGATCCATAAATGTGCCTGAATGAATAAATGTTACAAAAAAGCAACATTGGACTTGATGTCAGACTGCTTGGTGAGGATCAGAGGAGGCTATCACTTCATTTGAGGTAGTGGACTATGACTAAAGGTTCTGCTATTGTCTGCAGATAGGCAGAATTCTTGTAAAAACGCAGGTGGCACAAAAGGAGGTATCATTTTCACAGCTGGCAAGTATACATATGAATAGCACTAAGGATTATTCATAGCAAAATAAAAAAACCTTAAGGTACAGATAAAGTAATAAATAGGAAATATACACCAATATTAATAGGCCATTGTAGTTATAAAAATGTATGCAAGTGAGGCAGTTATGAGTTAAGATTCAAAAACAAGCATCTGGAAATCAAGAAACTGGAAGGTTACAGAATTAACAAAAATAGCATATGTCAGAAAATCTGGAAATATTCATTTAAGGTTCTAGTTCTGTCCCCATTTACCCTTCACCAGGTAACAAAACTGCTCTCCTAATCTCAGTCCAGGAAAAGCTCTCCATATTGAGGTGTCAACTATTGAGCCCACCTACAAATGATGGGCTTGAGATTAACCTTCTCCCACCTTCATGACACTGGCCAGAGATCACAAATCCAAAGTGATCACAGGAAATCAGAGTTGTAGGACCCAGGAAGCAGGGATCATAAGTGTGTTGATAATACTTGAACCACTGGAATAGCAGAGCTTCGAAGCTGCAGCTTTTTACTAACTCTGCTGCTGATGCTTCTCCTGATACTTCTCTTTCAACACTCACAGTTCAGCTGGTAGAATTGGCAAAGTCTACCCAATTTACCAATGGAGCTTCACAGCTCAACAAGAACATGGCAGAGTTCTTACAAGATCACATTTTTATTCTGGGTTAACTCCAAATTTCGCCACACCATCATTTAGACAACTATGCAAAGACCAAATCTTGATGAGGAAAAAATAAATATAGCAAAATGTAGCTTTTAAACTAAGCTGATTTTTGAGATATACCATTTTAAAATAAATGCTTTAGAAGACTCTTGAAAGATTTTTACTGTTTAGATTCTCATATGTCCAAAACTACTTTTCCAATTAACCTCAAATTTTCTTTAGAAAAAGGAAAGAAAACACAATTATTTGACAGGGAACAATTCATGAGAAATCTGAGGCAGAAAGGAAGTTACAAAAAAGTCAGAACTGTGTTTGAAGAGAGATGGGGAGAAGGGGAAGAAAGAAATGACCTCAGGATTCACCTTATAATAGGAAGTCAGTTGTATTGCAAATCATGAGTTGCTGCTGCAGCCTTTTTCCTTGCAAAGAGTTCATCATAACTTCTCTCATACCCAGATCAAATCCTTTATACAAAAGGAAACCATAAACTTGTTAAAGTGCCACCGAACTCCTTGTTTGTTTTGCTGAACTAGACTAACACAGATACCCCATTGGAACTTCTCATTTACAATATTGTTTTCATTTATCCATCACAATAGCTGTAGAATCCTATTTCAGTTCAAATTCCCCAAACAGGAAAGGGTTGGCTGATTAATTACTCGACGCACACGTCTTCAGTAGCCAAAGCGGGACTGATGGGGGTTCTTGTAGGGGGCCAGCATGTGTGTGTATGAAAATGTCTTCTCTGTCATACCAAATTCTGCCACTGGGGAAAGGGAGATGATATCCATATACGTGTCATCAATTGTGATTTTGAGAGGGAGAGTGCCTTTCCATGATGATTTCACTGAGGGACCACCATTTAGGGTTGTGCTGTGTGGATATGAAACTTAGATCGCTCCTATACATCACAAAGAAAAGCCATAATCAGAAGACAACTACACACTATCAAGGAAAATGAAAATTCAGCAGGAAGAGGAGGATTGTCTTGCAAACATGAAGGCCTCTGGCTGACAGACTGGAAGCTGTAGGAGTTTAAAAAAAGAAAAATAAATGATTTTTTAAACATTTTTTTTAATGAAAATGTATGAGGAGTAAAATACCCCTAGGTGGGTCACATAAACACTCAGCTAGTAGGTATCATTAGTACCTGATATAAACATACTAGCCTATATCATAACACTTTGCATTTTACATCTGAAAAGTGTATGGCATGTTCATCTAGCCCTACAGCATACAGAGGAAAATCATCAAGTGAGCATATCAGCAAATTTGTTGAGAATAAAAATGAATGTGATGTATTTTTTAAACTGCAGTTGAGGAAGGTATAATGTAAGAAAGAACACATGCTCATGTAGGTGGACCTGGGGTAAACTGGTCTTTTTTCCTTTTCTCTTTGCAGTCCCTGATGCCACATTTAAAATCCTGGTTGTCACCAACTCCTCTTCTCTTCTTAATAGTTTACTAAGTATTACAACCGTTTACTCTATCTTCCGCCTAACCCAATTCTATCTACTGTTACTGGGCACCGGGTAAGAATCAACCAGATCCAGACCACCTAGACAACACCTCTGAAACTACCCCCGCATGTTAATAGGAAACCAATGCAAAGAGCTGTTGGAAGAGCCCTGGTGTAGTATCCAGGCCCCTAGAGGAAGCAACCAGCTGCTTTTTGCATAGTAAATACTATCAGGACAATTCTTGTTGCCTTTGGAAATTACTTTTCTTTGGGGTAGCACCTTTTTTTTACATGAAGTTTCTATGGGCTAAATTTTAAAGTTCTATTATTTAACATGTAAGTGGAGCTAAAAGAAAAATTAGTCAATTTAAAATTGAGTCCTTATAAAACCACGCTGCCTATATTTGCTCATAGCTTCTTTATTCTTGGGTGCCCTGATTCTGCAAAGTCCTATGTATGTGCTTAACTTTACACAGTGAATGATTACAGTGCCTACCTTAAAGTAAAGCTACTCCATTTGGAAATAAGGATGTTTTCTTGAATAAAAATCTTGATATTTAGTGATATTGGAGATACATGATTGTCTAGCTGGACAATTATTGTGGTAAACCCTTGAGCCATCTATGTTTCCTTGGAATTTTATTTCATTCACAAACCTTGTTTTGCTTGAGAATAGAATTTTAATTTTATTTCCTTTTTCCTGTTCAGCAGTCCAAGTTCTGTGCTATTCTACTGGGTGGTGAGAGCAGAAACTTACTTCAGCTCTTTGGAAGCATTTCATTGTTATCTTCTTTTCTCATACATTTGTCCATAAAGAAGTAGGCAGGGACCATAATGCTTTTCCCATTTGAACTTCTTCCCACTGGGTTTAACATACTAATCTATTTCTAAAATGTCCCAATGTTTTTGACATTGACATTTGAGGCAATAGTCATTTAATACTTCTATAACATTATGTAGTATGTTTCCTTTTGTTCTGAGTTGTAGATGACTACAGGACCTAAAATGTAGAGGAAAATCTACAACTCAGATAGTAATATTTTCCACAGCCTTCTAATTACTCTTTCATCTGTAACAAATATAGTCTGATGTTCAAAACTTGTGTGCGTACCTGGCAGGGCTTTGAACACTAATGTTATCTTGGGTCAAGTTTCTAAAGTCATTCTAGTATTTCTGAAAACATGCTGGCAACAAGACACACAGATTTAATTCTTAGACAGTGGCTTTCTATTGAATGCTTGTGGTATTGATTCTAAAGAATATAAGTACATGGGTTTTCCAAGCCTCCAGTTTCCTGGTGGTAATCCTTTTGGACAGATAGTTTTATTGTCCAGATGACAAACTAATTACCAATAACTTTAAAGAAATAAAAATCTTATTTGAAATGATGAGCTAAACATTATGTAAAGCAATAACAAACCATTGTAAAAGCTTCATTCTGAAAGATGACTCTACAAATGATCTAAGGAACCAGTTTCAGCAACAGACCTGCATTAGGTTCATGTTAGAATTTCAGACTAGGTTTAAGGCTGCCTCAGAACTAGATTTTGTGATCAGAATCATTGTCACTGAAATTTGTGAGATTTTTGTCCCCCATTATTGAAAATACTGCAAGATTTCTACTGTTTCTGAACCAGAATTGGAAACCAGCTCCGCTTCAGTTTAGATCTGATTTAGAACCAAAATTGTGGGGCAGCTTCACATATGGGATTCAAATCCAAATACTCTCAAAATTCAAAGGCATTCCAATGTGAGGTTTCATTTTAATTATAAAACCTTTCATTATGAAACCTATTTAACCTAGCTAAATGACTAGATTCTTTTACTCTATGTATGCATACAGAACTCAGTGTGAAAGGCTATCAAGAATGCTGTATGCTGTTACCTTACTGTGTTAGAGTTGCTCAGTCACATGTAGCTCTCATTTGCAATGGCAGAAATTGTGTGTCCTTGTCCATCTCACCTGATGAACCAATTTAATGTCAGGGCTTTGAACAGCACTGTGTTGAGTATCCTATCCTATCTAGAGCAATATTTCATGCATTTGCTGAATACCTTTATTGACTTCACAGGTCTACATTTTCGATTAGCACTGACCACTATTCATCACAATCAGAATCAGTTTAGTAACAGTGTGAACATGTACAGTTGCCTGCTGAAGGTGTGGCTTCTTGACACTGCACTTCATGGCGGTAAGGAAATCAATAAGCACATACTCGGGTTGGCTACTGGGTCTACCCCTCGTGGCCAGACTAATTTTAGCATACTAACTCAATCAAAGCTAGCACAGGTATGTCTCTTCTAGCTGGGAAACAAGTGTAGATGTACTCTTACGGAGCCTCGATCCAAAATGGTTGCGTTCACATCTAATTAAAACTCTAAAAATCCCTTACAGTCTCATTCACTTCTTGGATTTGAAAGAAAGTTTTCTTCTTCCCTTTTCATGTTCACTGCTTGCCAAGGGTTGCTCAGGGTAAAATAAACAATATACAGTTTCATTTAAGACTACAGAAGGAAGGGAAGGTTTTGTTTGAAGCCTGCTCTGAGGTGTTATATAACAACATTACTGTTCTGAATTTCAGAGCCAACCTGTTTAGTTTCGCTAAAGTGGGGGAAAAATGCTTGCACTAATTCTATGAATATAAGTAACTATTTACACTCCAGAGCATGGATTAAGTATCCAGCTGCTAATGCAGCTATTGAACCAATAAATTATGTAGTGGAGGGGGTCAGATTATTATCCACTAATAATACCCACTAGCACTTTTATAGTTTCTTCTAAACCAACACAAGTTTTCAATTTTCTTTTGCTGCAGAAGGGTGGGGGCGAGGAGCTACACAAAATGGTCCTGTTATTTTAAATTATTCAGCATAAGTGGGACTCAGAAACCTGTGACATTTTTCTCATCTGTCTCCATGGGTTTTCTAAGATATTCTGTTATTTTTCTTTCAAAATTCTCAAAGGTCCTCAGCTTTATACTGTAGACAACAAACCCTAAAGCATAACATTTTAGCATCATTTTAATTGGTACAACTGGTGAAAGAACCTAAACCCCCAAGGGAATCAACACGATAAAGATAATTGCCTCTGTTCACAAATCTGCTTTGTGGTACCTGTGACCGTCCCTGTATGTCAGTTTCCCAGTTGCTGGATGCCTGGGATTATTACAGTTCTCAAGGCTAACCTCCCAAACCACTGAACTATCCTCCTGTCCTCACCTTCTTTTGTAGATTGATTTGGATTATTTTCCCCAAATTTGTCACCGTGCATTTTTCTAACGGAATACTATTTTATTTCCTGTCCATTTTTCTAACCCTTGGTTTACCTGGTATTATTTCTCCTGTCTCCATGGCTTTCATAGAATATCCCAATTTAATACTATCTGAAGATTTCATCTCACTTCCAAGTCAAATACGATACGATTTGGCAATGAAATACGCAAGAGAGGCCAGCCAAAATTTGGGCTTTCTTTGCCGATGCATCAGGTCACAGAGCACAGAGACAGTGCTGCCTCTGCGTATAGTTCTGGAGAAAGCCCAATGGAACAAAGGACAGACTTTGGGGATCAGTCACCAGCACCCCCTGTGAGAGACAAAGAGGGCTATCAACAGTAATCTCTTCTGAAAAACTGAATGATCATTTGGCTCAATCAGCTCTAAGCTGTATATAAATTTGCACGATGTATACATTGCAATTTGAATTATTATATGTTAATTTATGTTCTTTAGACTGTGGCTACCCTATACTATATCTCTCCTGTGGCTAAATAAAGGTCTTCAGTTTATCTTGCTATCAATCTGCCACCACTGAAAGAACTAAAATTCCCTCTGAAAATAGCAATGGAAATGAAGAAAGTTACTACAAAATACATTTACATTTTTCTCTCACATTTGCTGAGCATGAAAGAGTGGAAGGCTGTAGTCTGTTACTGTGTCTTCATTTCTCAGCTTGGCCAGAGAATTTGGGTTGTCTTTTTCTCAAACAACCTGTCTCCAAGTCAGCAAGCCAAAAGGTACCTAAAGTGACATATGCTGCCAATCCAGCTATCACAAACCATCCTGTTGCTATTTATAAATTACATACTTAGGATAGGAGTACTGCCAGCAGAAATGCACACGCAACTAACTCCCATGGAGCATGGTAGATATTGCAGAGTTGAATTTGAAAAAAGCCATGGAATGGAGAGAACCTGGATATATTAGGAGAGAAACAAAAAGGCAAAGCACACAAAGTGTTTTATGAGTTTGGATCATACGCTTTTGAGGACAGCAACTTGGTCTTCTATATGTCTGCAAAGCATCAATATTGTCCTGGCAGTGCATCAATTATTAATTCCACCTCCTTGGCATTACCTCAAAAGAACAGTCCTAATGATTGGGACATGTAATATTATTAGAAGGAAAGCTATTTCAGCTGGGCATCTTATTAATAAGTTTCTAAGAAATGAATGGAGACTTTATGTGGTACTGTCTAAAAGGAAACATTGCGCATGTGTGCTAATTACATTATACAACCATCCTAATTCTGTGTGAATTCCTGTTCATTCAAACAAGGAGTAAGAAGTGATTGCTGCAGGTTTTTGGATGGCATAACTTGTTTTGCAAACATTAAGGGCATTTTGACATTTAAGCCAACAACTAATTACAACATAAATGCTCATCTATCTTTAGAATTATTTGTATTCTACAAAACCCCAGAGGTTTCCAGGGGGATTTCAATGACCCCATTTGCTCCCCACGGTGATAGCTAGGTAAATACCCCAGACAGAACATGTCCCTGAACATCTAACTTCAGTTCTAATACAAAATGCACCATCTTCAAAGGATCACAGTTGTTTGTTTTAATGTGCTAGGGAGCAACTGTTAGCTTTAAAAGAAAAAAAAAAGTGAGGGGGGTAGCACAGCCATATTTTATTTCTATCTTGCAAGAAAACTTTTGAAAGGCTGTATTTGCTTTGCCACTGTAACCTCAATGCTTTAATGGATTACTACAGAATAATATATAGCATCTGGGCTTCTGT
This sequence comes from Pelusios castaneus, assembly GCA_007922175.1. Lineage (NCBI taxonomy): Eukaryota > Metazoa > Chordata > Testudines > Pelomedusidae > Pelusios > Pelusios castaneus. Next base: position 3,162,911 of record ML685897.1, read on the forward strand.
TGCTTCAAAAATTTACAGTGCTGTACATTTAATCATTTTAAGATGTGAAAGTTTTTTAAAAATAAGGGACCGGAGGCAATAATTTTTTAATAAAAGTGTGTGTATTCAAGTATCAAAGAGGTTGGTTGATTCACAGCCTGGAGTATGTGGATATGGAGGCTACAGTTTTAAACATCATGTGTAATGTCAAGTAATCTGTAGCTATGGGCCTAGCAGCCTTCTGACAGCACGTTTGGAGTCAAGTAGCGCTTGCAATTTAGGCTTCTTGGGTTAAGTCTAATTTCAGATCACAAACAACATTAATGAGAGCGTGTATCTTTGAAACACATCATGGTAACACAGCAATCTAAACAATAAAACCACCAGAAAGAATTCAGCAGAACTGGCAGTCATCATTTCTCCTGAGAAATTGAGGAACACAACTGAATAATGTCTCATACATGGAGAGAGGGAACTGAGCTTATTTTAAGGCTGCCTGCTGTATCAGGCTGGCTAGTGGATTTCAACTTCCAGTTCTGCCAAAACCACTCAGACTTAATACTCCCCAAAGCTAACAAATCTGCGGGGGGTTTGCTTTTCATACTTTGAAAAAGCAAATTACAGGAATCCGCCTCATGACAACCTTCATCCATGAGCCAGAACATGTACAATGCTAGTTGTAAGGAAAATTCATTTCACTTTTTGGATTTCAACAGCACCAATTAATACACATATATTTTATGAGATTGCAAAAGTTCCTTCCTGAGTACCCTAGGCTTGTATACCTAATGGACTAAAGCAGTAATAACTTCCTAAGAGAAGGAGGCCAGGTGGCACAATAGTACAGAATTAGCCTTTCACCTCAGGAGGCACAATTTCAAATCCAGTTAAGTGGCCAAAATGAAACTGAATTGATGATCCAAGTTGTGTACTAATCACCTTCACACATCAAGGTGGCTCTGGACAGACTCAGGAAAAGCCATGCTGTTGCAGCTAGGAAGAAATATGGGGTAGGAGAGATCTGAGTGTTCAGTAATACCACACATTGCTTACCTCCGATAATTTCAACTTTCTTACACTTCAGTGGATGCCAACTTCCCTGCTTTAAGAGGACTAAATTCAGTCACAAGTTCAAGCAAAAGAAGAGCCAGTACACTCGGATTCCCATTCCTGTGGGATATTCTACATCACTCTTCTCTAGCACCCAGGAAGCAGAGAAACAACTGCTGCTGCCCATCTAGTTTTCTGCTCTACAGCCAAGGTATTTTCCCAAGGAATAGTTGTCATTCTATATAGCCTCTTCTCTGGATAGAATAGACAAGTGAGCATCTTGGCAAAAAATTAGAGGCACTACCTCCTTCTGAACCTGCGACAAAAATAATTAAATACTTGCATCTCAGTGAAATAGTTACTAGTTTCACAAATCAGTTTTATTAATTTAAAACACAAAATTAATGAAGAAAAATTCTGTACACAACTGTGGACACAACACACTTTTTTATACAACAAGGCCCAGATAAACTTTTTTTTTCAGTCTGCATGACTACAAAAATTGAAAAGACAAAAAACTGTCACTCTACTTTGCTTGAAGCAAAAGAACAAAAAAAATCTAATTATAGCCCCAACCCTAAAAGAACTATACACCATGTGCTTAACCTTTATGCTGTCTGAGTAATTCCCTTGACTTTGTTAGAACTATTCACACTGGTGTGTAAAATGAAGCACATGTGTAAGTTTTAGCGGGATAGGGGCCTTAGTTGGTAATTAAGCAATTTGGAAAATCCAGAAATTATTAACTAGCAGCAATATGAATCCTCCAGCACAAGCAGATGTTGCTTTACCGCTACTTTGCAGGTAGCAAAGGCTGGTATTTGGGGGGGTGAGAGAGGGATGGGGACAAGAAAGGAGAGTAAATGTTGCAGAATCAATCAAACAAGCTGAGGTTTCTTTTTAATAAAAAGATGGAAATCATGGAAAAGGAACTGGTACAATTCAGTCCAAGATGTCAGACTCACAGTTTAACTGACCACATTGCTCAATGCCTTCAAGATTTAGAAAAGTCACAACTCATAGAAAAGGCACAACTCATTTCTCATGGAAATTAATATAGACTATGGAAATGTTAACTCCTTGTTGATAACTTTTTTTCAGTATGTCCATTGCCAGCAATGGATGTTACACGCTAGGAAAATCTGACTCCTGATGGAAGAGGATTAAAAAACTGAACTGCGTAGACTACATTCAATTAATTTTGCTCGGTTTCTCCAAAATATTATTTTCCAACTTATGAAAACAAAGGACATGCTATAATTTTTGATTTTCTGACAACATTTAAATTTTGATTTGTTAGTCAAACTCAAATACCATTGTACAATGCATTTTTTATTCTCTTTCTTCTTTTTATGAGGAGCCTGTTGATTCATGTCTCAATTCTTTAAGGAGATTTAAAACATTTGTATTAAAACAGAACACAGAAGAGAGAAAGGACCCCCTCTTCGATTAAGTTTTGGGGCTCTGTGTATATGTTTAAAGGGGATGCTTGGTAACCAGTATTTTATAGTCAGAATAGTAGAGGGCGGGGGGAGGGGGAGGAAGAAAAAAATAGCTGAAAAAGAACAACAAATTCCTTATTGACACTTGACATCCATGCTTTTGGTCTTGACAAATTTATCTAAAAAATCCATTATCTACATATTTATACCCCCACTCTGATAAGGCACTGCACAATACTTGTGTACAAATTGCCTCAGACTTCACCAACAAGGCATTATTACCTCTCAATAGCATTTACTTAAACAATATGTAAAAGAATCATCCATTATTACAAATTTACACAAAAAAATCTTTCTGTACATGATTGTCTCAGTGATGTACCTATTTGTTTAAATTAGACATACTTTAAACTACTTTGCAATGTGCTAAAATCAAAAGTGTTTGCTTTATCATGAGGCAAAGGACTATAAATAGCCTTTAATCCTATCATATGTATCCTCAGTTATATGATGTCAAAACACAGTCTGTTCATAAATAAGTAAAGATGTACAGAGTACCCTGGGTATGAGAAACCGAAAAAGTAAACCTTCTTTACATGAAAATTACTCCACTGATATTTTGAAAAACTCAGTCTTCATTGTGCAATCAAGTTTGCTGCATTGAAGGAGCTGTGTGTGTCACATTGAAGATTATATAAACTACAAAGCATTTGCAGGTCCTTTCTTTCTTCACAGGTATGAACCTTTTCTTTTCTTTTTCTTTTTTTTTTGTATCAAATGTGGTAAAACACGCTGTTAAAACATTCTCATGACTTGTTTTCATTGGATTCGCAATACTAGAGTCAACAGCTGTTCTGAAGAAAAAGGCATGCTCCTCCATTTACTGAAAGGGCAAAGGTTAAGACCAATTGCAGCTGTACATCAACATGTTGAAATCACAAATTCTGTAGTCCAATGCTGACACAAGACACAGGCATACTGTCCATGGGCATAAGGGAGGTTCTGGGGTTTCAAAGTGCTGCTGAGCTGCTACAAATACTCCAGTTCCAAGGCATGATGAAGGGCCATAAGGTCAGAGTGGCTTGAGATCCTCCAAAATGGCATGGCGTGCTACAAACAGAAAAAACACAAGGTAAAAAACCTGAGTATTTTGGTCTTTGATCCCACGCCATTATTGCAAGAAAAAGGTAACACTGCAGGAGGAAAGCAATGCTTCAACTGATCTTTAACTGTGCATGGCTCAAGATGACCTATAATAATTCATTAACTCTCTTGTCATCAATATTGCTCAGTGCTTCTAACTTGAATTCTCTGTAACATCAAACCTCTACTAAAAAAAAAAAATCACATTACTAGGCCTTATTTAAGGCGTAATTTTATTTAGTTCTTTTTTCTCAAAAAAGTGATTAGGTATGTTTCTGAAATGCAAAATATGCATCTATAAAAACAAAGAAAACATTCTGTTCCATAAATGAAACATATGGATAGGCCAAAAATGATTACACTTAGTGACAAAAAATGAAGGTAAATTTGTTCACTGTCAAAACATGTTTAGTCTTTCAGAAACTATTATGGGCAGGTGAGTTATAGAACTTATTGGCAATGATTCAGAATACATCAATATGCTATTCAAATCATGCAGAAGGTAATTTTTTCATGGTGGTTTGTATTATGCTGGTTATTGTTTGTGCTGACCTTAAAACAACTTTTCCATATGGGAGAATTTTAAAATGAATGTTTAATTTTTTCCCCATTAGCTGGAAAAAAAATCTGGGTCTAAATCTTGAACATATTTGCAAGACATCTGAATAAACTAAAGACATGAATACCAGGGGGGAAAAACCACAGATTACATCACTGACAAAGGGTAAAAATCTGATTGTGACAATTCACTATCCTTAAGGTGCAAAGCTGGCCCTACAGTGCGAGCAGGAACTCACTCATAAATAAAAGAAAGATAACCATCTCCTCTCTCAGAGAAAGTATTCTGTTTATCCCATAGGAAAATAGTTTCAATGCAAAAAATAATCTCCAAGCTACAATGAATGTGTTGAACTCACAGCCAGCTGCTTTTAGCACACACACAAAGAACAATGTAGATATTACAATGGCTTCTGGGATCCTGTGGCACTTATAAACAGCTTCTGGGCATGCAACTTTATTCTCTTTCAAATCTCTCCTTAAAAATTCATTGGTGAAATCCTTGTCCTAATGAAGTCAATAATAAAAGCAGGATTTACCCATGGACACTCTCACAATGCATCTTCCCTCTGGCTTTCATTCTGGTCACTGTCCCCTAATTTACAAGATGCCTTGCTAAACATCAGCTGTGAAACTTTAGTGATCCCTTACACTCTAGCCAGTCACTTGTTCATTGTAAACCATTAACATGTTACTCTATGCTGTTTAGATGGTAAGATCCTCAGCTTTGTTCATACTTTGTTCCTCATAGTTTGATCCAAACTTTGTTCATTGTCTGGAGAGTTTCATGTAAACTAATGGCACTGTGTAAACAATGAATAATTGTTGAAGAATTTCATTGCAGATCTGGTAATAACATTGTACTAATCTGGGTCGGATTGAAAAAATAAGACTGGAAAATGAAGGAGCTTAAGACAGCTAGGAGTGTAAATCTCTCTGAATACAAATGGGATTACCAAAAGGAGGCACACTTGAAAATTCCAACCTACAGAAACAATTGATATCGATAGTTCAAGAAACTGAAAACAAGCAACCATTGCCCCTCCATGGAGTGAAATACAATGCAGCAACAAGACCTTGTTGGAGAGTGATAATTAACTGGTAAAGGAACACTAGCAAGGTCAAGATGGAGAATTGAGTGTAGGGGCAAAAGTAGGGGGTAAATACAGCCAGCCAGCTTCCATAACATGTTATAAATCAGGGGTTCCCAACCCCTGGCCCGCGGGCCAATTTTGGCCCAAGGGGCTTTTTCAAATGGCCCGCACTCCCCTGCTGCTCCCCTTCCAAATCCCTTATTTTGACCCTTTGACCTCCACACCCGTTCCTGTTCGTCATTTGTTGTCCCCCGTAATCAATTGAAGCTGGGTCCAGTGCTCCATCCCCTTAGGCTGGGCGAGGAGTTTCAGTAGTGGGCGGGCTTGCGCCCGCCCACTTCCCAGTCCTTTTCAAATAGGACTCCCCTGCTGCTGTCTGGGAGCCGGGCTTTGGCCGTCGGCCCTCCACCCAATCCCAGTGTGGAGCTTGGAGCCAGACTGTGGCTACAAATTGCAGGTCCCACGTGCAACTCAGAGCAGGAGCCGGGCTGCAGCGTCTGCTTACTGCCTGGTCGGGGGAGGAGGGGAGGGGCATGGAGCCAGGAGCTGGGTCATGGCTGCAAGCTGGGAGCTGGATCGCCCACGCAGCCCAGAGTGGCTGCAGCAGCTGCACTTACTGCCTGGTTCTGGAGTCCGGGAGAGGGAGAGGTTGCAGTTGCAAGCTAGGAGCTGGCTCCCACAGGCGGCCCAGAGCAGGAGATGGACTGCAGTGGTCGCTTACTGCCTGGTCTTGGGAGCCAGGCTGTGGCTGCTAGCTGGAATCCAACTCCGGCATGAATCTGGGAGCAAGAGTCAGGTGGCTGCTGCTCATTCCTCCTACCCGGTCCCAGCTCTCTCAGCAACCCATCAAATAGAAGGAACCAATGTTGTAAATCTAGAGCAGGTGAGTTTCATAAGAAGAAAAAGCAGCCCTGATGGAAAAGCAGAGGGGAACTCTATCTTTTGCAGATTGTCACAAAGCTTTGAAAAATAGGTAACTGCATTTCAGCTAAAAGAGTAATGATTGAGCCAAAAGCTAGTGATCTGCAGAGGTACCAGCATGTTTGAAGGTATTTTTTTTCCATTAAACACAAAGAAAAAAAATTCTAAACTCTTTTGAACTAAATGAAAAATCTTATCATTTCAAATATTTTTGTAAAATGATAAAATTTTTCAACGGCACAGCCTTGAGGGCAGATTGTAAAGAACATCTGTTTCTTGAAAGTTTTTGCTCATGGCAAGGAAATTTATACCTGGGATTTTGTAGGGAATGTGAATAAAAAGCCTGCACATTTGTTCCTTTAGTCATACCAGCTCATGCTTTGGTTCTATCAGACCTAACTCTGAAAATAAGGGACTGGTCAATATCTAAAATTGATATGAAACAACAGTGTGTCCTTATTGCCAAGAAGACTAGTGACATATTGGGCTGTATTAGTAGAAGCACTGCCAGCAGATCAAGGGAAGTGATTGTTCCCCTCTATTGGCTCTAGTGAGGCCACATTTGGTGTACTGTGTCCAGTTTCGGGGCTCGTCTTACAGGAAGGATTGAACAAATTGGAGAGAGTCCCGAGGAGGACAACAAAAATGATTAGGGAGCTGGAACACATGACTTATGAAAAGAGGTTGAGGGAACTAGCCTGTTTAGTGCCTCTCCCACTCTTCTTTTTCCTACGCTACCCTCTTCTTCCAGCAGTGCGCTCCTTTCACCTGCTGCCCCTGCCCCTCCAGCTGGGCAGCGGGGCTGGCAGAAAAGATGCCACCAGTACTCTGTACTCCTGGGTACTGTCACAAAAAAAAAGCACTGGATAGCAGCCTTCTATCTGAAAGGGGGTTCCAAGGAGGCTGCAGCTAGGCTGTTTCAATGGCAGTAGATGACAGAACTAGGGTCAATGGTCTCAAGTTGCAGTAGAAGATGATTAGGTTGACTATTACGAAAAGCTTTTTCACTAGCAGGGTGGTGAAACATTGGAATGGGTTATATAGGGAGATGGTGGAATCTCCATCCTTAGAGGTTTTCAAGGTGCATCTTGATAAAGCCCTGGTTGGGTTGATTTAGTTGGGGTCAGTCCTGCTTTGAGCAGGGAGTTGAACTAGATGACTTTCTGAGGCCTCTTCCAAATTTAATCTTCTATGATTCTATGATAGATGAAACTCTTCATTACATACTGGAAAAAGTGATGTAGTAGTTGAGTAAGTATTTAGCTAAGATCCCAGCCCCATGCAAAGAGATACTGTGCTGCTGTTGGTGCCAGTTTTCCAATAAAACATAGGACATAAATCTTCATTTCTGGTTCTATAGTCATTCCAGGTCTAAATTCTAATACTTAGAAGAGAAGCAAACTTATCCCTAGTGTCCTGGTCAAACTGAAATGTGGGTTAATTATATGCAGAGTACTTATAATACCATATATTATCAACTGGATATGACAGTCTTCTTCACTTCCTGGCCTGAAACAGAAGTGTGTAGAGTTGCTGTGAGTTATTAAATGATGGCTGTGTTGGATACCTATTATTATAGTATTTGATTAATCAAATTATTAATACATTTATTCTCACATCTCCCCTGTGAGGTGGGGAATCATTATTAACATTTTACAGATTGAGAACTGACTTGGGAACAGAGAGATTACATTATTTACCCAAGATTTCTCAGGAAATCTGTGACAGAGCAGGGAATTGAATCCAGATCTCCTGAGTTTAAATCCAATGCCTTAACCACATACCTACTCTCCTTTCCCTAATTGCTATATTCAGTTAGTGAGAGTCTTTTTGACGGATCTTGTGGATTGAAAGACTCTATAATAAGTTGTCCATCTTCAATAATAATAATTTGCTAATTTGTTTCCAAATGAATAGCCTAAAGAATAGTGCCTGTGGTAGCAAAAATGAGGTTGTAAGAAAGGCAGGAATAAGACAGGTTTTCTTTCAATAAATGCCCACCAGAATCACCTTATTTTGGTAACTACTATGTCACCTCAGCAGTCTTCAGATGCAGGAATTGTGCTATATAAGATGCAGAGACAGCAACCTTCATGTGGCATGACCTCCATGAACTGTTCTGTGAATGATCCAGAGATGGTGCCACCCTTTACTAATGCTCCTTCGTCTGTCCTAAAATGTGAAGGCCTGAGTATTTTAACTGTCTTATAAAAATGAATTTTCAGGAAGTAATGGTTTAGCGAAAGGTGAAGTTACCAAAGCTAAGTGAAATATAAGAGGGTGTAGTGTCCTCAGTGTATCACATTTATTTTCATCAATCAAAAAGAAATGTGAAAAAAAGATGAATTGTGAAAATCCTTTAAAAAAAGAACCATGCACTGTATAAACTTATTTTAATGTATTTACTGACTTAGCCTTATAATACTTACAAAATTTTAGATACATTTTAAACATCCTTCACCTGTACCAAATGAGTATTTTGAGGAAATAAAGGACTTGAAGGAACATTTTACCACCTTTCTATGATGAAACAAAATGCCTGTTTGTTAGTGAAGTGAATTTTAATACAGATCCTCATTTTCTCACTTATTAATCTTGAATTTCATCACTGTTCACAAACAGAAGATAAAATAATATCCTGTGAAATAAATAGGTTCGCTAGTTTAATAAATTATAGAAGTCTCTATGAATAAAACTACGTTTGTTGTACAGCTCCAATGAAGTGCTAAATGCTTTACAAACAGGGGAAAACAAAAGAACCCTGTCACTCTACAGGAAGTTTATATTTATTATTGGGCGGAACTTGTAGAGGCACCAATCATGGACCAAGGCACAGAATGCTTCTTTATGGACAACGGGATAATGAAAAGACTACCTCTTCCATAAAAAACTCACAAATGGACAGTTTATTGGTTTGAAAGTAGGATGAGATGTGATAAGAAGTTAAGTGGAGGAGTAGGTACTCTAATAGGTGTCTTGATACTCCATTTTCGTCAAGTTTTTACTTTTATTATGATAACTCTTTTACCATTTTCCTCATACTTCTCTGTGTAGAAAGTTAAGTGTTTTTATAGTATTATAAAAGAGTTTTGACTCCCCTTCTTTAAGCATAATATAATTGAATACAAATATCTACTCAAATGTTGAGTTCTACTAGTATTGCTAAAAATGTGCTGATTTACATAACTCTGGTACTAACATGTGTCTAACCATTTGGGTCAAATTATGGTCTAGCTAGCCAGCGGCTCTGGGGAATACTAGAGTGCAAGGTGCCTACCTAACCTACCTATTCTTCAAGTTCCAAAGGGATAGTGATGTTAGTTTAGGTCAGCCAAACAAACAAGGAGTCCCGTGGTACTTTTAAAGACTAACAAATTTACTTATTGCATGAGCTTTCGTGGGAGAAAATCCTACTTCGCCAGAGGCTTTGAAGTTCCCCATCTTAAAAGCATCTGACAAAGCGGGATTTTCTCCCACAAAAGCTCATGTGATAAATAAATTTGTTAGTCTTTAAAAGTGCCACAGGACTCCTTGTTTGTCTACATGTTCTTGTTACCCACAACATGGATAAACTTTGGGAGTCAGGCCCAAGTCCCATGGACGGGCAGAAGAGGTGGCACCTTGGCTCTGTTCCCACTATGGGCTCGCCATCTTAGCTGTGCTGATGCATCAGGGAGCTTTCATTGGTGAACTTTACTCCCTTCCCAGACCAACAGGGAATCTGGCATGAGATTGTACCTCTGAGTCATAATCTCACTCTGGAGTAGAGAATTTTGTCCTCAGCTTCCTGCATACTTTAAATCTGAACATTCCTTCCAGCAACAAACACGTGGAAGAAATGATCCATGGGAACTCTCTCTACTACCTGTTTATTTAACAAACGAAAAGGCTTTCTTATTTATGCCTTCCTAAATGGTGTTCTTAGTTAAAAACTGCTGAATTAGATGTTACTGAAAGAAGTACTTTTGTTTTTCTGTTACATGGAATACTACTTCACTGACCAAAGGAAAGGAACAAAGAAAACAGCTTTTCCTGATTTGAAATATAGCTGTTAAAATGTAATTATTCACAGCAGAACTCTTATCTGAAGGCCATTTCTGAAGGGAGAAAGAAGAAAACTATTCACTTTAGTGTGCCAAAGGAACACATGAAACTGACAGCTTTGCAAAGTGCTGTAACAAGATGGGAAACTACACAGAAAATTTCAGAGGGATGTAAGTTAGTATTTCATGTTTCAAAACTGTTCAGTGTCACATCTTGCAAAAATTCCCATTTGAACTAATTAGCTTCATATCTCCATTCAAAATGTTTTGAAAAATGGTTACTAGACAGACACAGTATCATCAACGGGATTTTCGAGTTAAGTTGGAAAAGAGAGAGAGGAAAATGAGGTAAGATAAGCCTCGCTCATTTTCTTTACTCTTTGTAATTGCTAAGATAATGTTATTTGCTTTCATTCAAAGACCTCCAACCTGCTCCTGTCCCCCCTGAACATTTTGTTAGAATGACATACTCAGTGGTAGTAACTCCTAGTAGTCAGACAGAAAGTGCTGCTTTTTGAGATACTCACTCCACAATCTGCAGTAATGGAAGAAGAGAAAATACATTTAACTGGAGACTGAACTGCATTTTCTGCCAGAGCTGAAGCAATGCAGATTAGAAATATAAGAGAAATAACCAGTATTTGGTTGAAACCACAGGCTCCAAACCTATGTACAGGCTGGAGCACGCAGAGGTCAACATTAATATATATACTCTATTTCTCAGATACTATTTCAAGAGGTAAAAATCCCATATTATGTATAATAAACCAATGCTGTGTATCTGACCGATGCAAATGCCACTGGTCACCACCTACAAACCCCAAGTCAGACCTCTTCAACACATCATCAAAGATCTACAGCCTATTCTATAAGTTGATCCCTCACTCTCTCAAGCCTTGGGAGACAGACCTCTCCTTGCTTACAGACAGCCCCCAACCTTAAATGGATACTCACCAGCAACTACAGATCATACAACAGAAACACTAAAACAGGAACATATCCCTGCAACAGACCACGCTGTCAACTTTGCCCTCATATCTACACTGAAGACACTATCACAGGACCTAATCAAGCCACCTACTCCATCAAGAGCTCATTCACCTGCTCATCCACCAATGTGATTTATGCCATCATGTGCCGGAAATGCCCCTCTGCCTTATATATTGGACAAACAGGACAGTCTCTGCGCCAAAGAATAAATGGACACAAATCTGACACCAGGAATTGCAACACTACAAAACCAATAGGGGAACACATCAAATTTCTCTGCTCACTCCATTGACGACTTGCTAATAGCTGTGTTGAAACAGATGAATAACAAATCACAGCTTCAAAGAGAAACTGCAGAACTCGAATTTATATGCAAATTTGATTCAGTTGCCTTGGGGTTAAACAGGAACTATGGATTTTTCTCTCATTACAACAGGTGATTTGACTTCACCTTCCGCTATGTGCTGTTCCTCATTGTTTGAATCCTAACACCTATTTTGATTTGCTGTTACAGCCTGACCTGATCCTATGTCATACACTCCCCTGCATTTAATTTACTCCAATTCTGTAAGTTTCCCGTCTTCAAAGCGTCTGACGAAGTGGGATTTTCTCCCATGAAAGCTCATGCAATAAATAAATCTGTTAGTCTTTAAAAGTGCCACAGGACTCTGTTGTTTTTCTACAATAGACTAACATGGCTACCGCTTTGGAATTTGTAATAGTTGTGTTTCAGTTTACTATATCTTATGACATTTGGGGATACCATTAAGGAAAATGGAATTATCAGTTTTTGTCACACCAGGATCCATACTTAACATCTTTCACACAGATATATTAGATACATAGCTATCCTAATGCATCTTTTGTAGGACAGAAATATCCAAACCCATCTAGACTTTTAAGTAGTAGCTGTTACTAATCCATCAGTCAAAATGTTCTAATTTTATAATGCTACATGATTATAAATCTGAGATCAGAATCAAATCCCAATGCATGCAATCCCATGTGTGAGAAAATTCACATCTCTGTTTTCAAACACTTGCAATAAAGCAGCAGTGGAAAAGAATTGCTACCTTTTTTGCTCCTTGCTCTTCTTCCACACCATCACCTATAACAACATATACTACTTTTCTCCCAAATCTTTGAATTATTCGCTCAAAACAACTCTCCTTTCCTGAAAGAGAAATGTAAACTATTCAATGTTTTACACGTGACAGCTGGTAAGAGAACATAATAATCATTAAGCACCCATCCAAAATATCCCCAAGCACTTGCAATGTAATATTACCCCCACTCAGAGAAAATAAGGCAGATTCCCTCCTGTGTCAATTCCATACCCAGCATAGGAGTGAAGGTGGAGTGTCAGGGCAGCTCCTGACATCAGTTAGAGCTGCTGACGTTCAGTTCTATGATCTGCTTAGGATCCTTTAACAGATCCTCCATGTGTGGAAAGTAGACATAGCATAGCAGAAGTGTGCCCCACAAACTCCTCACTCACTACGGCAAGCAGGTACCAGCGCCAGCCGTGGCACATTCATGACCGAAGAGAGTTCCCCTCTGAAGGGGGAATTTTATGCTGTTTGTCTGAAGCCAGCCCCTTGAATAGTCTTTTGGATTTAAATGCCCATAAGTCATATATCTGTACAAACAAGAGACCAGATCCTGCACTGAATTTCACTGGATTGTCTTCAACTTTGTACATGAAATTCTCAGCTATCTTTAATTAAAAGAGAACATGTCCCTCAGAAGGCAACTTTTTTTGTTTGTCCATTGAGTGGTTACTTAATACAAGCCTAACCCCTTACTTCACTGGGACCTCTGCATAAGAGAATGCAAATGAACCCCCATCCAGGAGTGAGGGCAAAATTAGTTAACAGGAAACACCAAACTTTTCATAGTTCTGTGCATTGTCTTAAGTTTTGGTACTGGAAACCCAGGCAGAGGACATAGTGGTGTCTATGGTCAAACTTGCCTAAGTCCTTCCTATTGTAAAAGATCCTTTTCAGTCTTTCACAATACAGATTTAATTTTACTATTTTTTTTCCCCACCAACAGTGTCTCTAAAGCAGCTGGCAAATTAGTGTTTTAGTGACAAGTAAACTTTGATATATTACAAGATGGGTTCACTAGGAATTTGTATTTCAAGTACTGAAATAAGAAGAATTTATTATTAGCAGTGTTCTACAAACAATGCCATGACTTTGGGTATACAGGAAATAGATTTAATGTTTTACGGGATTTCTTTCAACTTTGTACATGAAATTCTCAGCCACCTTGAATAAAAATGATCCACTCCCAACCACTTTTTGTTGATCCTCAAATGGTTGCTCAATACAAGTTTCATTGTATTATTGATGCCTTTTCTCAGATTATAATGAAAAAGCATTCATTTGACTGACCATTTAAGGCTAATCTGCGCTAGTAACACGTACGTCACAGCCAAATGGAAAAACGACAGTGCACTTTACTTTCTGGTACTATGCAGTGATGTTGTAGCTGAGTGGGCCCCAGGATATTAGAGAGAAAAGGCAGATGAGGTAATATCTTTTATTGAACCAACTTCTGTTGATGAGGGAAACGAACTTTCGTGCTTACACAGAGCTGTTCTTCAGGTCTGGGAAGTGCAGTCAGAGTATCACAATTAAATACAAGGTGGAAGCAACTGTTTAGCATAAGTAGATAAACATTTCAAGGGAATATTTAACATGAAGTTGCTCAGTAACAATCTCCCAGAAAGAGGGAGGAAAAGAAGTGCGGTGGGTAGAAGGGTGGAGGGAGGGAATTGTTAGTGGGTTATAGATTGCTGTAACAAGTCAAAGATCCAGTGTCTCTATTCAGTCAGTCCATGTCTAGCAAAGTTGTGAATTTAAGCTCAGAGGCTAGTCTTCTGAAAGTGCTGTGTAGGTTTCCTTTGAGAATGAGGACTGATACAACAGATATAGAGTGATCATTCTGTGAAAAGTGTTCTTTTACAGGTGACATGCTATTTTTGTTTTTATCATTTTCCTATGCGAGTTCATTTGAGAGCACACTGATTACTTGGTTTCACCCACATAGCTACTGTTGGGACATATAGTACACTGGATGAAGTATACTACATGCTGTGATATGCATGTGTTGACCCCATGGTGCCTGAACGGGGTATTGTGGAAGGGTGTTGTCTTTCTAGCAATGGAGATATGTCTGCAGGTTTTGCATCTCTTATTCTGGCAGGTTCTGGTGTCGCTTTGAATGCTGCTCTGTGGAAAGCTTGCTTCTGATGGTGAGCTTGGACAGGTTGGGGGGACATCCCCATTGAGTATGAGTTGTAGTTGTCTGATGATATCACGTATCATCAGTGAGCTGAAGCTGGATTCCAGTGTGGGTGGTGGGTGACTACTGGCTGCTGTTCCTCCCTGAACCAGTGACTGAAGGGTGTTAACAGACCACTTCATCTTTAATTTTGTGTCTCTTCATGGGGGGAGGAGAGGGAGCTCTGGGAAGGAGATAAAACCAGCAGGAGGCAACTCTGCTGCCCAGAGGGTGGCCACAGCCCTGCTGATCTCCAAGACACCTGGAGGCAGAGGGGCCAACCGGTGCTGAGCCTCCCCTGCTCCTGCGGTGACTGCATCAAGCAGTCAATCAACTGATGGCTTTGGATGGCCTGCCCTGCACAATCCTGACCTGCCTTTGACTCACCACCTCGCAGAGCCGCAGGAGCATGGAGGGGGCGGCTCTCCCTACTCTTCCCAGAGAGCTGGACTGCACCACCCATGTGAAAAGCCTCTCTTCATCCCAGAACTCCATCTCCCCACCCCACCTCAACTTTCCAGATGAGGGGGGAAATTTTCTGGGGCACTCTCCCCACCACCACTGGGGGATTAAGTCCAGGAGAGTCCCTGGCTACTGCTAAGGAGGGATTGCAGCTGAGGTTAGGGGATGGGCTGAAGCACTGATCTGATTGCTTGGCCCAGTGGAAAAAAACATCCCTATGACTGGGCTTCTGAACAGAGCCAGGCAGGGATGAGTTTAACTCAGCTAGGACAAAGGGTGCCTCAGGGAGCACATGATGGGATACAGGCATGAATGAGGGGACAAGGGACCTTTGGGGAGGTGACCAAGTGGGAATGGGGTTACAGTGTGCTCAGGGCCTCAGAAGAGGGCTGGAGCAGTGGCTGGGACTGCCAACCTAGCCTTCCCAAATGTAGGAGTCACCAGCCACCCATGATAAAAGATAGTACCTCACCCACCTTGCCTCTCTAAAATCTATGTTCTTTTAGTTAACAAAATGATATTCCTCCTATAGTTAAATGCAAAACAGAAATCTGCATAGATTTTGGTATAAATTTATTAATTTCAGTTTGAATAAACTTCAGGTAATTAAATTCTGGAGACAAACATTTTAGCTTTTGATAAATTCTTTTCTCAACAAACTCTGAGGAGGACACTGGGCCCTGACATTTCACCATGTAAATTCTTTAGTTTTATTTCAATTTAAACTGAAGCTTTACAGTTATAGCTGAAATTTAAAATTTCTCTTTTAGAAGATAGCCCTGAAAGGTTACAGATAACAGCATCTTGTCTGGTTTACAATTGGATGCTGGAAAAATACAGGATAGTGAATTTCAGTGAACTAAAACCATGAATTCCCTTTGAACACGCTGCTGTTTAAATAGAATAGCCACTTTCCGGATATAAACTATTATGGAGTGTTGCAATGAGCTGTTAAAAAGCTATTGTATTTCATTGCAGGCCTGGCTGCATTTCAGTTGAGGATAATGCGATGCACTTTAGCAGATGAACAGTAGCTTATGGTTCCAGTTCAGCAAAGGGTTTACCAAACTTCCTGGATAAGGGCTTAAGTTTGTAAAATGCTCTAGGATCCCTCAGTCTGAAAGGTGTTTTACTGTACTGTATCATTGGTTCCTAGATGCTATAGTGATATGAATACACAGGTACATTGAGCTGTCAGATAATATGGATTTTCATTTAGAAACTTAGTCACAAATATTTCATCATGTTGTAAAAAGCAACTCACCTATTTTAGTAGCACTGTAAATATTTTCTATTGGAAATACAACTCCTAATCCATACAACAAGACTTTTGCCAGAGCTGGAATAAGCTGAGTAGTTGTTACTAGAATATTCACACAGTTTGTCCTTCAAGAAAACAAAAACAGACCAGACACACTTAATTATATATATATATATATGTGTGTGTGTGTGTGTATATATATATATTAAACTGAACAAGGTGAGAAAATTAACCTTTCTCCAGCCCCCTTCCCACAAAACCTTACCAGTATAGTCTCAAAGGCCTTTAGTAAGGAAGGGAAATATAATTATCCCCATTTTACAGTTGGAGAAACTGAGTCATAGGACTATGATATGCACACAGCAGGTCATTTGCTGAACAGGGAAAAGAACTCAAATCTCCTGACTCTCAGATTAAATTCTATCTATCAGACCATGCAGCATCTCATAAACCATACGCATTACAGGCAAGTCTGTAGCTCTACCTATTATTAAGGTTGCTCAACATTTCTCATTATAAGACCCCGTTTTCAGTTGATTATAACTTTGTCAAAGGGAGGGGTGATAGTGATTGGGAGCCAGAAATGGAGACTGGGACTGAATAGGAAAGAAGACTAGGTCTAGGAGCTGGGGACAGAAACGGGGGTCAGGGGTAGAAGTCAGAGACAGAGGATGGGGGGGAACAGAGATCAGATGCAAAGCTCGAGGGATACGGGGGTGGGGAGAGAGGAGAGAGAGAGACACTGGGAATGGCAGGGCAAAGGGACTGGGAACCAGTGGAGCGGGGAGATGAAGAGGAGAGGAGACAGTTCTGACCAGAAGCCACATTACACAGAAAGAACTGGGACTGAATAGAGAAAGCAACTGGGCCAAGGAGCCAGGGGAGATGAGGAAAATGAAGCCCAGGGAAGGAGCCTAGGAATCAGTGGGGGTGGGTGGTGACTGAAGGCCACAGAACTGCAGAATGAATGAGACACAGAGAGATCAGGGATTGGGGAAGGGAACTAGCATTGGCTGGGCAAGGAGACTGAGAATAAGGAGTCAGGAAAGTGGAGTGGAGGATATTGAGAATAGCTGGGCAAGGAGGCTGGAAGCAGGATAAGAAAGGAGACTGGTCTAGGAGTCTGGAGGGAAAGACAAGGGCTTACAAAGTAAGGAGCTTGCGATCAGAGGCTTAAAGAATGAAAACTGAGACTAAAGATGAAGAGAACAGAACTGGAATGAGGGGCCAATGGCAGGCCAGACAGGGACAGACAGGACTGGGACAGGGAGAGACTGGAAGGGTCAAGGTAGACGGGGTCAAGATTGGGGTGGAGAATGGGGAAGAGAGTGTACCCACTATAGCACAGTCCCCTGTTGAGCTTGGAATGGAACCCTGAGCTTCAATATTCTTCTGTTCCAAAGGGGTAGCTGTGTTACTCTAGTTCAACAAAACAAACAAGGAGCCCTGTGGCACTTTTAAAGACCAACAAATCTGGCGATGGTGTCAAATCTGCATATGAATTCCTAATCTGCAGTTTCTCTTTGAAGCTTTGATTTGTAATTCATTTGTAAGGTATTTTTCTTATTACAACAGGTAATTTGACCCCACCTCCCTCTATATGCTGTTCTCCACTCCAATCCAAATATCTTCTTTGATGTGCTGTAGCAGTCTGACCGGATCCTATGACTTACACTCCCTTGCATTTATTTTCTTCCCATTCTGTAAGTTCCCCATCATCAAGCGTCTGACAAAGTGGGATTTTCTCCCATGAAAACTCATGGGATAAATAAATTTGTTAGTCTTTAGAAGTGGCCCAGGACTCCTTGTTTGTTAACATTCTTCAGCAGTCAGAAAACATCTCTGAAACTGATCGGCAAAGCATCCCGCCTGCCTCTAGTGATTGTCCACATAGAGGATAACCTGCTTCTGCTATCAGTTATTTCATCAGCTCAAGTGGCAGAGGTCTTTGTGGTAGATCTAAGGGTTCCAACCCTGCGAATGAGCCATGTCGGTGTCAATAGGGTGCCACTTGATGGAACTTCTGATTTGGTTGTTTATTTTTCTGCCTGAATTTGCTGTTTTTAAAAACATAAAAAAGTACGCACCCAAGTTTACATTAAAAGAACACCATTAAGGTTGCAAAATCAAGCACTGAAAAGTTAGGAAATGTGAGAATTAAGGCAAACCTTAATTTGCCCCTTTATGTGCATATATTACACAGTTTTTAATTACATGATTATATATTCTTTTTTGCTACAGGAAACTTGACTCATTCAGCACACAGAATGGATCTACTCTGGAGGCACTCTGTGGAGACAAAAACTTTTGTCTGTAAGAGCCCCACCTCATTTTTTTGCAGAAATTTGTTGTCTGTGGTAAATGTGGCAGGAGACTTCTGGAAAAGAACAGCTGGTCTCATAATTAAGGAAGCTGAATATTGCCCTGGAGAACTGGATTCTACCCCCTGCATCTGCCACAGAGTTCCTATGTGATTCTGGTTACATCTTTTAAACCAAACTTCGCACAGGTGCTCAGTCACTAATTGCATAGGCCTTGTTTTCTTGACACGTGACTTAATACTCTTGTCTGATTTACAGAAATGCTGAGCACTCAATGCTGCAAATGCAGTCAACAGAATCTGTGCTTTGAACATATGAAGAGCTAAGTAAATACTACAGACTCTGAGAAATCAGTAGGGGGTCTGAAAGTAGGCACCCAAACTTAATGGATGTTTTTTATCTTAATTTTTCTGTGCATCAATTTCTCATCTGCAAAATGGGGTTAACTACCTGACTTTACAGTATTGTTTTGATTATAAATTCATGAATGTTTATGACACACTCATATATTACAGAAAAGCACATGAAGAAATGATTAATCTGTCTTCATAGCACAGTTTGAATAATGTGCTGTAAATAAGTCTGGGGTCATGCCACAAAGAGAAAACAAAATATTGAATAGCTGCTTATTAAATGAGCACCATCCACCTTATGTACTAAATGGGGCAGAGAATTCGGTGAAAAAATAGTATGTGATCACGTAATTAAACCCTGCATCATAATGCACGTGCACAAGGCAGCCCAATTAAGATTGCTCAATCAAACTTGTTCGTGGTATTTCCTAATTTTTGAGTGCTTGACTTTGTAAACATAATGTTCTTTTAATGAAGATTTTTGTGTGTGTAACAATGTTAGGGTTCATAAATATTCTGTGTTACCACAAAAGCTGTTATGAACTTACCTAGAATGAATAAGTGTGAGCGCTTTCAGTGCAAGTGTTAACCAAGAATCTGTAAGAGCTTCAATTTCTGCTCTAAGTTGCAACCAAGCTTCTCTCTTTGCTGGACCAAGAAGACCTGTGGTGTAGAAAATGGTACTCAACAATGTATCCGTATTTAAATTCAGATAACTTTCTGTTATTTCTTTCTGCTTCCATTAGTGGTAAGAACAGTCCTCTGTAGAGACTACACACTGAACAGTTCTCTAAGTAAACATAATCATGCTGAAAAGTGTCAGCAAACAATGGCATGGCTATTCATCTTTATTTATAACGTATTTATCTTTTGAGAAAGAGATGAGTAAGATTTTTGATGGACACTTGCCTCCAACGTTATTTTTGTAGGTATTGTAGATTTCTTTTACTCGTCTGTAACGGAAGGCCAATTTTCTCATCCAGTCCACTCCTCCACGTACGCCTGTTGCTAGGCATAAATTAGCACTCGTGGCTGCTGCAGGAAAGCCATCTGTTCCGAAGTTATAGGTGCTATTTACAGTGAAGAAACCCCCCAAATTAATAAGTATGATGGGCCAAATTCAACCATCAGTTATATTAGGGACATTGATGGAGTTGCAAAGACATAACTTCAAGCAGAACTTGGCCCAGTATATGTTTCATGGTATTTTACCATTTAAAAAAAAAAAAAAAACAACAACTTGAAAAACCAATACTTACCTTAAGTCTTGGCCATTGTCATCTGAAGATACATCATCTATATGAACCTGGTCGCATTCCTAAAATGACAGATTTTTTCCTTATTATTATCATTATTATTATTTAGCTAAATTAAAAAACAAAACAAAAAAATCTTAAAAGATCTGCTCATCAAGGGCTCTTTTGATTGTGTAAATCAGTAGATGGCAGTCTTGTTAAATCAACAATTTTACACATTTTTATGCTCCAGTCATAGAAGAATTGTGCATTGCCATTAACTACTACTACTGTTATATGACTTTCTGAAAACACATTTTTTATATTTAGAAAGGAAAGTGGTTAAAACAATTAGCATATGTGTTCCATAAATGTTCTTGTACCCTTTCAGGTACCTTAAAACATCACGCGGCTCAAAGCTGATTCAGTCAGTGCATAAGCATAACTGAAACCAGACATTTTGGTAAATGTAACATATTAGAAAAATTAAATCTGATGCTAACCGCCAATGAAATTATGACCTCTGATTGCTGTTGAGCCACACACCAACATAGCCTGAGGCCAGTGTTTCAGAGGAGTACAGACTAAAAAATCTGTTCCTAGTTTGCCATTCATCTGAGAGTTGTGAGCGTCTCTCTTTCTCTTTGGTTTGAGTGTATGAAAGGAGCAGGAAAAGATGAAGAAAATTTAAACAGAAATAGCCAAGTCAAATTACCTTTCTCCAGTCCCTCATATGTAAATGTTAATATGATATATTTATAATTAGCCTTATCACTCAGTGAATTACAAAGTAACAGTATTGATTGTTTACCATTATAGGGCAGTATAACATGAACTCCTATAAACAATTTAATACTTGGCAGGTAAATGAGCAAACGTCTGGCACTGACACTAAATCCAGTGTGTAAAGCAATGTATCTCCATTACGTTAATAATATCCTCTTTTCCCGCCTAATGTGAAGCCCTATAACAAAGATGATACATTTGATGTACTAAAACAGTGGAATTGTATATTTTTGTGTTACTGCTTCCCTCTGAACAAATTTTTCTCTCTCCATGGATTTGTGAGGGATGGAGGGAAGATAGAAGTGGAAAGAAACTCAAACCAGCTGTTCCCTAACAGAATTAAAATCATGACCCTCAACCCCTGTTCTAAAACATCTATTTTCCAGCCAGTCTTCTCCCAGCAAGCAGCAAGCTCCAAGGAGGAAAAGACTCTGACCCTGTAACCTTCTCCTCCTCTCCTGAGGTCAACAACCTCAGATAAGAAAAAAGGAAAAGAAAGTCTTTCTGGCCTCACATGATGTTGTGAATTTAAGATTTTAAAAAACATAGGTTGCTATTTGAGGACACAGTTCAGAAAATGTATTAATTTGGAGATCTTTGCTCTCTAAGTATTCTATATATTTATAAAGTATGTAGTTTGTACAGTGACAGTGAAATTAAGAATTTTGCTGCATCTTTGTATTTGAATTAATAGTAGTTTGGCTAAAAGAGAAAGAAAAATGAACCAGGATATGTGAAAGGCAGAACTATATTTGCTCAGATTTAGCCATCATCCGAGGCATTGCTTGTTAAGGCATATACAATGGTTTTCATGTACAGTCAAAGTCAAAACTAAAACATGTATCTGATGCTAGATGGGCTTGAAAATCAACTTGGCTGAAACAAGTAGAAAACTTCTTAGGCAAGTGACATCGTAGAATCTAAGGCCAAGTCTATACTGATGGAGGCAAATTTGCCACTGTCAGTTTGAATTCTCTGGTTCAATTGAGCAATCAATCTGGAATTCAACTCAGAAACCCCACCCCCAGAAAAGAGTAGCACCGAGTTGAAGGGATGACAATTTCCCTTTGATTTAGCACAGTGGAGCCAGGGAGGTAAGTGGGTGTTAGATTGTCAAAGGGAGATACGCAAGGTATTTTATGTAGCTTGCGTATCTTCCTTCAACCTCTGCTAAATTCCGTGGTAAGTACAGGCCAGGCCTATGTTTTCATTTCAAACAAATGCAAGTTTCTAGTCTGTATGGGTATGATGAT
Organism: Pelusios castaneus; assembly: GCA_007922175.1. Classification (NCBI taxonomy): domain Eukaryota; kingdom Metazoa; phylum Chordata; order Testudines; family Pelomedusidae; genus Pelusios; species Pelusios castaneus. The sequence continues at coordinate 3,185,093 of ML685897.1, forward strand.
AATCATTCAAATGTGAACTGCAAGTGTAAATTAATGCAGGGTAATCTTCCTGAGTCTGTACACAATACGCTTGAGTGTCCCCGCTGCTGCTCCAAGAGATTTTTCTAAATTGCTGCAGAGTGACACTTGAATCTTCAGTTTTCAGTGCAGCTACTCAGAAACCTATCTGCAGCAGTGAAATGGACAAGAATCAGGTCAATTTCATTCTATCAAAGCTTGGGAGAACAATGAACTGCAGCTGTAGCTAGTCACTGGAGAGGATGACTCACATTGAGATTGGGGAAGGAGACTGACCACTTGCAGTGGCCACCAAGCTGAGGGAAGCAACAGAAGCCCATCCCATCACACACAGGAGGGTGAAGGGGGGCCAAATAGTGGAAACCTCCCAATTTACCCATGTACCAGAAAATCTGGGTAGTGAGAAAATGTGGGAATAGTGAGAAAAAGAGACAGAATGCTCCTTGTTCCTTCCAACAGACAGAGAAAGGTTGGGGGTGCTGAGGAAACTTCAAATTAGACAGCACCCCCACTTGCCAGAAGTGGATACAAAAGACAGGATCTAGGGATAGCATCCTAATAGGCATCGCAGGCATCTTTCCCTTCCCAGCAGCTTATATTGGGGTAGTTGCCAGCTCACCTGAGTGGATCGATGAAAAGAACTATGACCCTGTAGCCTTCTACACCCTCCTGAGGCCAACAATCGATGACATAAATTAAAGTATGGGATTGAAAGAGAGAGATTGATTTTGTGGAGATAAATAGGACAAGAAGGTAGAGACAGAAAATATATGGGAAAAGGTAGAGAATACAATGTAGGGAATGAGAAAAAAGAGAAAATACATGGATAGGCTGGTCTGCTCATTACAAAAGGTGATTTCGTCCCCTCCCCCTTTCAACCTACCCACCTTCTTATTTGTTGTTCCACACTGAATCAAAACAACTTGTTTGATTTGCTGAAATAATCTGAACTGATCTTGTAACTTACCGTTCACTGCATTTATTTTTCCCTTCCATACTGTAAATTTTGCATGACTAGCTTCTGATGAAGCAGGACTCAACCACCAAATCTCATGTGATACATAAAATTGTTAGTCTTTAAAAGTGCCAGAGCACTCTTTGTTTGTTTTTTCTGAACTAGACTAACATGGCTACCACTCTGGAACTTACAAAGAAAAAGATATTCTATGATTTGTTATAGGAAATAGAAGAAAAAAGGAATGTTAGGATGGGAAAGAAGGTAAATAAAAACAAGTGAGAAATTATAATTCAGAAAAGATTAAATAAAAAATTGATTGACAGTATGTTACAATTAAAATAATATGTAACAGTTTTGTTCTTTTAAAATGCTTGAAGATGGCTTTTGGGACTAAGCATGGTTTGAGAAATGGTGCACTGTTATTTTTCACTTGGTCCAGATGACTAAGAGTTTGGGTTAGTAGTGTTGGATAAATTTTTCAAGCCCTGGATACTGGATGGAAAAATGCTGCTCTTTAACTAATTTAGTAGGAAATCTTTTTGCAGAAGCCATTTATCTCTTGACTGTTAATTAATCTATTCTGCCTATTCTTCTTGAACATCCTGTGTTTGTTTTTACCTGCTTGCTTTGTTTGGGGCTTTTGTTCCTGAGCAGAGGCAGCTATGTAAAGCATTGTTTGGTATCTTTGTTAACTATAATTAAGAGACAACACATGTCAGGTCTTAACATTTAAAACCTTTGGATACGGAACAGATATCATGGGATTTGATTAAATGAAGTTTGGTGGAGTGACTGGCAGTTAGACAATCTTCATTCTTTATCAGTACAATTTTGCAAAGGTCCGTTTCAATGAAAACACAAAGACTTTCAGAAAATACTAAAGGAATTCTAAAGAGCTTTGCTTATTGGGAGCTACCTTAGAAGTGGAAAACAACTTTTAATAAAGTTTCAAAAGGGTAGCCGTGTTAGTCTATTGCAGAAAAACAAACAGAGTCCTGTGGCACTTTTAATAAATACACCTCTAATGTTTAAAAAGCTGTGAATGACATCTTTCTTTTTCTCTCTCTCTCTCTTATTGTTATAACATGCCACTGAATCGCATGCACACATGTGTAAGGTTTTCATACTGTAAATACAGTATATGATAATAAATTATATCCAGGAATTGTTTTTATTCCTCCTCTAATGTCTTTAACATATGTAGGTTTACAACTCTGTGAAAAATGTATAAATCCCTTCAGAAACAGTATTCATGCTGAAGTCAGAATAAATGCATATGATTTATCCAAACATGTATTTTGTTATATTAACATCAGCACAGTGATCATCTCAGTATTAAAGGTGCTAGATTCTCCTGTAGATGAGCAGGATGGGTCACACTGAGGGGCAAAATACCTTTTGAATGAGGCTGAAAGAAGGCTGGTTTTCCCTCCGAATTGGGTTGACCTTGTAATTTCAACACATCCGGTTTGAAATCATCATCAGGGACTGCAAGTGTTCCCATGTTTGCATTTGCATTGGGGCTTCTGATATAAGCTGAGACGTGAGACTGCATGATGGGAGAATGATCACTGGGAGGGAAAATGCATTCAATATAGTCTTGGGCTGAAATTTTAAAAAGCATCTGTGTCACTTAGGAGCCTACATCCCATTTTTAGTGATTTATGCACTAAACAGCTAAAATCTCATTGAAATGAAACTTGGGTTTCCAAGTGACTCAGACAGTTGAAAATAAGACTGAGGCTCCTAAACCACTTAGGCATATTTTATCCTTGGTGCATGTATACCTTCTATAGGTGAAGAGCAAACACTGGCATCATAGTAAAGGAGGCTGCTACTTCAGCATTTATCAGGCACCATCGGTGTGCTCCGCTCTATATAAATAGAAAGGCAGCCTCCACCCTCTAAAAGGACAAGACAATTCAGAGCCATGCTGCATAGCTACAATCTGGAAGCAGTGGTGGATTTTTTTTTTTTTTGAATAAATCTTTGGGGAAAGGCTGCTGAAAGACCTCATGGAGGAAGTGAGCTTTAAAGAAGATTTCAAGGCAAAAAGGGAGGGAGTTGTCAGGACACGGAGAAGCCTGCATGAAAGCATGAAGTCAAAAGCAGAAGGATAAAAAAAAAGGTTCTGGGAGAAAAGTGTCAACAATGGGAAGGGGAAGGACTATACTAGTTCTTTGGATTCAGAGAGCAGACAGGTAGACCTGCACAAAGCCTTAACGGTGAAGCAAGAAGTTAGAAGTTGATGGGGGAGGGCTGACTAGAATAGTATTCTGAAAAGAGTAGTGAGTTCGTCAAAGTACAAGAAAGAAATATTTTTTGCAGCTGCATTTTGGGCCTGCCAATTGACTTAAATGTGCTTTGGATGAGACTAAAGGAAGGTGAGAGGAAATGCCGCAAAGCCAGAAAGAAGGGATGGGGTGGAGGAGTCCAGCATAGAGTCTTCCAGCGCACAAAGAACTCAAGTCCTCTCTATCCCCCATTCTTAGAGTTTGCTAACTCCCTACTGCAACTTTCCCCCCCTGCTCCCTTTATTGGTCTTGCACAGTGGCCTAAGGCTCCTGTGAATTCCCCATCGGAATCAATCACAACACTTCAAAGCCTGCCCAGATTGCATAGGTGTTTTCTTCAGGATCCAGTCCTTTCAAATAGCTTAAAATCTGAACATAGCTTCGTATGCAAAACTAAGTTATGGCAGAAATGTTCTGCAACTATTTATATTACTCAGTTCTTCTCACTTCCCCCATGGCACACTTGTGCCATAATTATATAAAATATGCCTTACTATTCAAATTACATTAGATTCATCTTATCTGTAACATTAATACATGCCAAGAGCAACAACGGAATAATGGCATGCTGATCCCGTATGTTTCTATGCCACAAAACTAAAAAAGGCAACAAACTCCCTTCTCCCCTCCCAGTAACTGTACAGTCTTTGAATAAACACAGTGTATAAGATGGCTCTGTAAAAGTTTGGCTGTTGTGAAAAGGGAGAATATGAATAATGTCAAGAACATATCCTTGGAGGACGCAGAAGTATTATAGTCCCAAATCTGCTGATTATAGCTAAAATGCACTTCCATGTTTGCTTAATCTTCCTAATTTACCGTGAGAAAACTAACACCACGCTGTCAACTAATTGTTTCAATACCTTGCTTTACAAAGTAAAATGCGAAAAAGGGGGGAGGGAAATCCCTTCAGAACAAGCTATTTTCATTTAGTCTTTACATCAGTGAGTCCACTGAGACTAGCTGGAAGCTAGCCAACTCACAGGAAATGATCTTTGGGATTCTCTGTTCACCTCATATCTGTCATTACGCAATTATATCCACTGCTTCATTTTCCCTACTGAACAGTAGAGAAATTTGGTCATGTACCTGTGAGAACAGATCTGGCACAGGAAGCTAAAAGTCACAATTCTTTATAAATGTGACCTATATAAAAATCCTCAACTAAAATACTTCCTTAAAGTTTGCACTGTTGTGCTTGGGGTTTTTTGGGGTTTTTTTTAAGTCAGTTCCATCTTTGAGTGAGTCTGTTCCAGATATCACAAGTATGCCCTTTTTAGAATGGATATCTGCCACTCCCAACGTACATCCTCTCTAAACCTGCCCAAGCAACTCTGTCCTCTTTTAGGAAACTTGATTTGTGCAGGATTCTTTACAAGATGACATCTGTTTGAGTGACAGCTGAGTGTATCAGACCTGGTTCATGTGTGAGCTATTTGTTTTCAAACCTACTGATCCCTACACAATTTTAATTTTAGCTCTGATACTACTTCTGCAAAATAAATAAAGGATTCCTATGGCTCTGCATGATTAAAACTTAGAAAAAATAATAGCAGAAATCTTGTCATTTGTTAATTCTGGCATTAAAAATTTGTATTTAAATCTTGATCTCACATTTTGTTATAAAGATGATGAAATCTCATTTACAGAAACAGTTCAGCACATCTACATTTGTACATAGAATAGCAAATGCTTCCCAATGCAATAAATACTTTACTTGTGTAGAATGTTATTCTTCCGTACTTGCTAAATATACAACAAAAATCTGAACTGCTTTTCAACTAGAGGCAATAAAAGCTAAAGTGCTGCTCTGAACTGCCTAACCCATCATCAAGGAATTCCTATTAACATACAACATAAATCCATGTGAAAAAGCAGTGACTACGGTTCGCAGGTTCACAATACTGGCACTCAATTGGCAAAACCTGTCATCCCTGTCTAGTCTGCACTTTGTGACCCTAACATTTTCTCTGCTTTCCCACCACAATTATTCTGTGCTGTAGAAAAAAGGTGCAGATTACCTGTGGGTCAGGCACAGGATATGAAAAACAAAGAGAGCTCTTGAAATCCACTTCATTCCATTTGACAATTTGTGGATGAACAGTCAAGGAATTAAAACAGACCTTGAAGAGTTTTAAAATAGTCCTAGTTTTACTTAACTGATAAAAAAACCCAAAACTATGCAGTTTATATTCACATAAAAATGCATTTTTAAATGGCAGTTAAATAACAGGTCTAGACAAAGGAATAAATCAGTGACTAAACAGACACAAAAGGATTGGAAACCGAAACTATTTAGTGATCTGATTTTTCACAAACAGTAAGAAAGAAACTTTTTACTACATGGCAAGTCTAGCCTCTGCAGCCCCTGTCATGAGACACAATGGATCACGCGTTGTTCTTTCTTATCAGTATGTAACTGAGAACAGAATTTTGTGCACTAACTGAAGGCGCGTGCACACTCACACACAAATGGTATTTTAATAACTTATAATTCAGCACTAATATTTTATTCTTATTTACACAAATCTTGGGACAGATCTTCAGTTGGAGTAAATGGTTGTTGAGCCACTGACTTCAGACTGAGCTATGACAATCTACACAAATTGAGGATCTAGTCCCTGGGGATTATAGTATGAATGACCAAATCCTACTCTCTTTTCTCAGATGACCAGTTTAATTCATAATAAAAAGGGCAGTCACCAAGCAAACAGGATTTGGCCCAAATTGAATAGGAGCCTCATCTTGCAATCTTTACTCATGGGAGTAGGCCCAGTACAATTAATAGGCTAGATTTTCAATTCATTTGCACTCAAACAAATTCAGAAGAACTTCAGTGATACCAAAATCTGACCTAACGGGCTACATGTATGACTACGTGTATAGCGGAATCTGGTACCGCTGACAATTTCATTCTATCCACCTGTTTTGGTAGTTTTTCTTTACCTGTACACTGGAGAAGGTGAAGATATTTTCAGAACTGAAATTATAGTTTTATATATTAATTTTTACCAATTTTAGAATATTCCTGATATGCTGAAATTTTTCCGATACTGAAAGGAAAGGTTGAAATATAAAACATTCTGGTATATCACAATTACCACATGGGAGCAAACTACAATAGTCACACACACAGTTCCAAAATCCAAAGGTCCACAGCTAGCCTCAAAGAATATATTTTTATAATTAGGATTCCTATTCTGAGGGTACCAACCACACCAAAGGTGTTCCCCATGTTGCAAAACTGGGACCTAGAAGCTGGCCAGATGACTTCGTTTTGAAATGTAGTTTTTGATGTAGTAATTTTCTTTCTGTATTTCCCTATTGTTGTTACATATGGAAGGTGAGAAATATTTTAGAATTGCAGTATAACAATACAAATTCTTGCTAAAAGTCTGACAAACTGCCTAGTTATTCCTTATAGAACATACTTTTAGGAAAAATGTAGTGTTCCTAACACATCTGCCATGTGATTGACAAAATGACAATGCAGGTGGATTTGTTCAGAGAATTCTCTGTGGGAAGCAGAGTTTAAAGTGTCAGATTAGCCACACTTTAAAATCTTAGCACTTCACACTGTAAATACGTTCTTTACGGTATGATTCATGCTATCTGTGGATATATACTTCTGTAAAAAAAATCAAATCAAATCTGTGACTAATAAAAAATGAATGTGCTTATACGATAGGAACAAAACCGATGAACAGAACCAATATGTCAAGATTTATTACAGTAACTTTACTGAAAATTTATAAAAGCCAACTAAGATGAAGGCACACTTTTAAACACATAAAATTTTTAAAGACTATCTTCTGAGAGCTGTTTGGATACTTTACAGTGACAAAGCTTTGCAATATGATAATTTTTGTATCTTCCACAGAAGCATAAAAATTAAGTATCTTTCTTGGGAGAGGAAAGGATTCTATTACCTAAAGCACAGGACTGTAAGTCAGAAGACATTGATTCTGTTTCAACTGTGTGTGCCCTCAGGCAAATCACTTAACCTCTCTATACCTCACTTTCCTTATTGCTAGGATGGATATCCTTCTATTTATAAAATGTCTCGGATGAAAACTGTAATCTAATTGACTAATGAATCTTTCTTCCCATGTAATTATCTCCTAATGTGCACAAAAAACCCCTTTTCACCTACCATACCGCTATGAATATCTAAATCTTCAACATTTCAACCAGCATGAATTTCTCCATAAAATCCTTCCCTTCCTTCTACTCGCCTTTCTTTGTTTCCAGATGACACAGGGCAGATGTTGACCCCAATTACACTGCTCAGCAGCAGTAGCGGGGTATCAAAGGAGACGCTTCTGCTGTTGAGCTGAGTGGAGCAGGAATGGTAGCTGCTTTTTGGAAGGTCTGCTAGTGTCAGTTAGCTGAGCAGGGCCAGTGGCTACACCTTTTATGCCCATTACTGCCACAGTCTCCCTCACTGATTTTGAAAAAGCAAGAGGCAAGAGAGTGGTTAATACACAGAACTTGAAACTACTACCCAGATGGCTCCTGCTTTCTCCAGCTGAGAAGTAGATGTGTGTGTGCGTTTGTGTGTGCATGTAAAATCTACTCCCTCCATCTGATTTGCTGGGGACAGGTAGGAGGAGACTTAACCTTTGCTTCCTCTGAATAATGTGGAGGGATATACTATAGGTGACAAACAGAAGCCAATCACTGATTCTTCTAGTCCAGTGTTTCCCAAGTACTGGTCCCTGGATCAATGTCAATCCCTGGTATCAAAAAGGTTGAGAAACACTAATGTACTCCATTTCTGACCAATATTTTGCTTAATCCCAATGGAACTCTCTTCTTGAGCAAATTAATGTACTACTTATTCTCTTCTATCTTTTCATGTAAAATAAGTGCAACACCACATTCCAGGATGAGCATTCAACAGCCAGCTTCAGACGTGCCAAGATAGTGGTTCTCATCCAGGTGTATGTGAAGGTCTTTTAGAGTTAGATCAACTCATCTAGACATCAGTCTAGTTTTACAACAAACTCTATAAAAAACATGAGCAAAGTTAGTACCATTTCACAACTAATCTTTCTCATTTTGCCTTTGAGAAATTAAGCAATTAAGCAGTGACACTTTTGTATTTTTATGTTTCATTTGGTTAAGCAAGTGGTTTTTAAGTGAGGGAAAATTTGGGGTACGTTGGACAAATCAGATTCCTGAAAGGAGTAAAGTAGTCTGAAAAGGTTGGGAACCACTGTTTTAAGACTTTCAGCTCAGATACTGCCTGATAATCATGGTTTGTTTTGTGTTATTGCTTACTTTTCTACAGCACAAAGGGGTTGTGCAGCTTAATTCAGTGTTCAAGAAGTGCTTTAAATGGAAGGTCTGAAACAAGTACTAAGTATTATTAATGTTACCTCTTTCTGTCAAGGTATTTTTAATACACCCATCACGGTGGCACTGAAGAACTGAAAAAGGTTACATTAGCAGACAGGCAGTTTGAAAACTGTATTTTCCATCCACTCCCCTGAATATGTAGTGAGGGGAGAGTCTCTCCCTGCTCCTCCTGCCATCTAGTTCGCTTTTCTTTCTTCTCCCCTCTTCTTCAGGGACGGAAAACTGATCTGTTCTCAGATTGTCCTTGAGGGAAACAGATGGATTGGATCTCTCATTCTGGACATGTGAGATTCATAGTCACTGTGGCTATGTCTACACTTGCTAAAATTAGTTTGAATTAGTTAGTTCAAACTAACTAATTCAAACTAATTTTAGTTAGTTTGAATTAGCTTAATTCTAACTTGCTTAGTTCGAATTAGCGATCCTCATTCATTTCAATAGTCGGTTAGTTCGAACTAAGAAATTAGTTCGAATTAACATGGCCACATTGGCTAATTCGAACTAGATAATTCGAATTAAAGCGTTACTTCTGAAGCCCTATTTGAACTTATTCATTCGAATTAGGGAAGCCCTTAATTCGAACTAACTAAAGCCTAGTGTAGCCATGGTTTTAGTCAGTTTGAATTAAGCCTCCTTAATTCAAACTAACTTGTCAGTGTAGACACAGCCTGCGATACCAAAGAAAAGGGAATTTCACAGTAATGGGCCAGCTGTTGAGAAGACACACTCTCCTACTCTTGTGGATCTTACTCTCAGCTGTGTCAGTGATGAACAGCATTGCTGAGTGTCTTGAAGGTGAGGATTAGATGGTTAAAAGGGATATGATGGTCTGTTGCAGCCTATGGAACAGTGAGATGATGTGTTCTCAGAAGGCTTTGCTATTCAGAAGGTGAGCCATAACGTACAGGACTATCGGGAGCTTTGTCATGATACTCACCACCATTTTCATATAGGGAATATGGCAGTGATCAACACCAGAGGTGCCAAACACTCTACTAAGAAGAGGTGCAGCCTCTGGAAGATATTAAGCTTAGCTGAAAAATGATAAAAGGCCTTTTTGGCTACTGATGCCATTTGGGAACTCTGGGGCAATGCAGAGTTCAGAATGACACAGATTCCATAGGGCTGTGGGATGGAGACACCCAATTTAAAGTGAAATTATAGTCTGTCCAGTTCTTCAAAGTGTCCTTTTCATAGCAGCATCACCATGTCTTTTGAGGGATCAAGTTAAGCCAGAAGACTTTCATCCATCCGCTTTCTGAGGGATCTGAAATCTATGTGAAAAATCAAGAACCAAGAACCAAGAACTTCATACAGTTTGACTTAGATGGGGATGAAAGGATTCAGGCTTGTGGGTCATTGCAGATGACCACAGCCAACTCAGAGTGATTTCACTCACTCCTATCAGTTTTCTCTAGAAGTCAGCCACATCTCATGATCAACACTGCTGACAAACCAAGTACCACGAACATGTCTATTGGTTCCATGCCTGGCTAAATGGAAATCATACAGCAAAATTCCTAAAGCATGTGACAAGCTAGACTATTTATTTCTTCAGTTTTTGATATTACCTGAGTTCATCTATCAGATCACCTACACAAATGATTGTTTATACTGAGATGATTAACAGAGTTAAACACCTTATTCACTTCAAGAGTAGCTAGTATCTATTTTACTACCAGGACTGTCCTTTCCTATTTGGCAAACTTGTTTTCCTGCAATTATAATTTTTTCTTGAAATTGGCACTGCTCTGTTGATTTATTTCTCTGCTGATATAGCCATTTCAGTGATCTCATCCTAGCAAAGGAAATATCAAGCACATGTTCACCCCAACATGCTACGTAAGCATTTTTAGAGTTCTGGGAGAAGTTTGCAAGTTAAATGTTTCTACAGAGATGGGAAAAAAAAATTCAATATGTTGTATTTCCCCACAAAGAGAAAGCTTTATATTATATTTTAGTTTTTCTTTTAATTTTCTTGAGAATCAAATGAGTGATTGGAAACATAAGACAAGTTGTCCTTTTGTGTCTGTCATAGATTGCTGTGCAAACTTGGGCAACTCACTCAACTTGTAAGTGCCTCCATCTCTCCGTTGTAAACGGGAGCTAATACCACTCTTACAGAGGTGATAGGTGGCCTAATTGTTTATCCAGTACTTGGAAATTTTCAGATAAATGGGCCATACAAGTACAGTATATTATCTTGTTAGATAACAGTCACCAAATTTAAAAATTACATTAAAAAGGGTCAAATTCTGCCCTATTTCATACTTCTACAACCTTGTGGATTATAACTGGTTTGCACAGATGTAAATTAGAGTAATATTTGACTTAATGGGCCAGACTCTGATCTCAGGTGCACTGGTGTAAACCTGTAGTAACATTTTGAGTTTCATGGAGTTACTTCATATTTTGCACCAACGCAATTGAGCTCAGGAGCTAGACCCACTTTCTAAAAGTCTCCTTTATTTTACAACAATACTAAAACCAAAAAGAAAAAAAAATCTATCACAAGTTAGGCTATGAGCAATTTATTAAAGCTTAGGTGGACCAAAACTCCTAGGAACAAATCTCTGATTTACTGCTGTCCCAATTTCTTCCTCTCTGATGGATTTGCCCATCGATTTGTAAACATAATTTGTCACTTGCACCAGTCAGAGTTCTCTGTAACTTCTTTTGTCGTTCTTTTAGATCTGTTATTCCTGCTGAGACACTGTACTAAAGAAGAATTTTTCACACTGACACCAACTGTAGTCTTGCTGTGAATAACCACATTCCCATAAAAATCATTCCCTTTGTTGCAAGGTTGAAGCCAGACCAGAGGAATAATACTCAGCCCAGGAAACCTTTTATCTTTTCCTTCAATCACTTATTTTAACCCTTTCTTTTATTTTATGTTAGTAAATATTAACAGTGTCTTTTGAAGGTTTTTTATTAACTGACTTGAGTAAACTAATTAACATTTTGTGGCTAGTAAGTGTTTAAATAATTTGTCTTTCTAAATTACTACTACTATTATTTAAAAGATCTAAACACATTAGACCAAATAGCCTTAAAAAAATGCACAAGGAGTCTAGCGGCACTTTTAAAGACTAACAAATTTATTTATCGCATGAGCTTTCATGGGAGAAAATCCCAAATTATGTTTACAAATCGATGGGCAAATCCATCAGAGAGGTAGAAATTGGGACAGCAGTAAATCAGAGATTTGTTGCTAGAAGTTTTGGTCCACCTAAGCATTAATACATTGCTCATAGCCTAACTTATGATAGATTTTGTTCTTGTTCTTGTTCTTGTTTTGGTTTTAGTATTGTTGTAAAATGAGGGAGGCTTTTAGAAAGTGGGTCTAGCTCCTGATCTCAATTGTGTTGGTGCAAAATGCTTACAGATGAATGGGAGGAAAGCTCACGCAATAAATAAATGTGTTAGTCTTTAAAAGTGCCACAAGACTCCTTGTTTGTTTTGCTGAACTAGATTGACACGGCTCCCCCTTTGAAAATTAAGAAAAAATGTTGACTGTTAAATTTCAGATGCTTTCCCAATATCTGAAATAAAACACTGGTATTGTTGCCAAATGCCAGTTTTGATAAATAATATATAAAAAAATCCCTTAATATCAGAATTTATACTCTTGAAATATTTGTATTTATGCTTGTACTACAAGTCCATTTAATTTAGAATGGGGTTAACTACAAGAACATTTTATAGTTTCAATAATGTATCTTCCTCTTCTTTTTTTTGTATTATGACAGTAAGATCTCAATGATCTTTTTGTTAATAAATAGTCATTTTGTTCAATACCAAAATAGTGTAGATTTAGCCTCAGACAACATCAATAACCTTATTACTCAATATGCCTTGCCAATGCAGAAACCAGATGATATAGGACTTTAAAAATATTATTCTTACAGAATATGATGGAATTATCAAACCCATTTTACTAAAACAAAAGCTGGTGAATGCCTTTACTGTCTTGTCCTTTTTATCCTGCTTTTCGGCTTCTGTTTTGATTACAGCTTAAATCTCCTCTAATCATGCTGTCGAGTGCATGTTACCCATTACAATCCATAGAAGTTTTGCATGCATAAATACAGCTGCATTGCAACCAATACTTATATTACTTTTACACACACACACCATGGCCAGAAGTGAGATCAAACACATACCTATGTATGCACGCACACGCATGCAGACCATAGAAAGAAGGCCAATGGGAGCTATGTTTTCATTCCAAAGGAATCCTCTTCTCAGTGCTTGCCACAATTTAAAGTATTTGAAAATTCTGTATGAAATATTTTTAATATACACAATATTATTGGACCATTATATATATATATATATTGGCCCTCCCTCCATGCTATCTAGAGACTAAGGGACGGGTTGTGTCCTCATGCATATATACTTACTAGCAATGGAACTTACACAAATGAATGGAGAAAAGAGAAATGACCCTAGACTGGCTGAAATGGTCTTTTCTAGAGTTCTGTAAGTTTTTGTTTAGATTTCTCTCTCTTATAGCAATAATGTTTCAACAGTTTAGTGTTCTTATCAGTGGTCTGTATTCTGATGTCACTATGTATTTAATAGTTGAAGTCTTTTTTATATACATAGTTGTCAATATGCTGAAGAAAAATCTGTCTCAAGCCTATACTGTTCTAAATGTCCACAAACAGACACACACTTCATCAGGAGTTTCTCTTGTTACTGCTTCTCTCACCCGTTTTTTAAAACACTGCTCAGACACTAATGTTTCAATAGCACTTTGAGATACTTTCAACTCACTTCAAAATAACCCAGTAGAATTGTTAACCTCTTTCATTTCCTTTAAGGCAGGAAATAGCTAAACTTTTAAAATGAAAATAGACAATTATCTGGAGCAAAATTAGACTTTAAGACATAGAAAATAAAGTGAGATGCTAAGGGGTAAAGAGAATCAGCTTTTTTCCTTTCTTTTAATGTTTTGTCAGACCATTGAGCCGAATGAAATTCAGATAGAGGCTTTATTGTTAAGCACACTGAAACAGTAGAAACCTCTTGAGACCCTGGAACTTAAACACATTTTGGGAAGTCTGAGTTAGAACACTCCTCTTGCTCTTTTTAAAGAAAATGTGTGGAAAGCACATCTTAATTTTGTCCCCTTGAAGTAAAGTGTTGACATATTTCCTGCAAAAGGAACAGCATTAATTTTTTCGTTTGTTGTTTAAACCTATGTATTTATTTCCAGATTAATGGACTGCTGTAGCTCTGTCACAGCTAGGTACTTCAGTCCAAACGACAATGTGGTCTCAGGATGCAAGATATGCTTTGGGAATGTTTGAAATTTGGCTTCCGGGGGGGGGGGGGGGGGGG
>ML685897.1:3199172-3226752 GCA_007922175.1 Pelusios castaneus
TCCAAACTTAATTTTTTTTTCTTTTTTTATATTTTGTTTTGGTATTTTTTTTATTTTTGTTTCCTCACCCCCCCCCCCCCGCCAAAAAAAAAAAAAAAAAAACCCCAAACAAAACAAAACTATGTTGAAAGGGTGACAGCAACTGATTCAAAGATTCAATCACAGGTTCAACGACCAGAAGGGGCCATTATGATCATTTAGTCTGATCTCTTATATAACATAGGCCACAGAGCTTTCCCCCAAATAATTCCTAGAGCAAATCTTTTAGTAAAACTTCCAATCTTGATTTAAAACTTGTCAGTGACAGAGAATCCATCACAATCCCTGGTAAACAGTTCAAATAGTTAATTACTCTCACTGATAACAATTTATGTCTTATTTCCAGTGTGAGTTTGTCTAGCTTTAACTTTCAGCCACTGGATAATATTACACCTTTCTCCTCTGGATAGAAGAGCCTATTATTAAATATTTGTTCCCGATGTAGATACTTATTAACCGTAAGCAATTTACCCCTTAATCTTCTCTTTGCTAAACTGCACCGATTGAGCTTTTTGGGCACGTTTACACAAGGATAAAAGACCCACAGCAGAGCCATGGTTGGCTTGGGTCAGCTGACTTGAGTAAGAACTCATGGGACTAAAATTACCATGTAGATCGTTGGACACAGTTTGGAATCTGAGCTCTGGACCCTCCTCCTTTGCACAGCTATTTTTCAGCTTGAAGCCCAAATCCCATGAGCCTGTCAGCTGACCTGGGCCAGCCATGTTTTTTTTTTTTTAAAATCTCTGCATAGACGTACCATTTGCATCTATTACCACAAAGCGTTTTCTAGTCCTTTAATCATTCTTGTGGCTTTTCTCTGAATTCTCTCCAGTATACCAACATATTTCTTGATTTGTGGGCACCAGAACTGGACATGATATTCCGGCAGCTGTTGCAACAATGTCAAGTAGAGAAGTATAATAAATCATCTACTCCTATTCAAGATTCTCCTGTTTATGCATACCAGAATTATATTAGCTCTTTTGAGAGCTCAGGTTCAGCTGCCTAGCCACCATGACCCCCAAATCTCTTTCAGAATCACTACTCCCCAGGATAGAGATTTCCATCTTGTAAGTACGGCCTCCAATCTTTATTCATTATTTTTTGCACTTATCTACCACTGTGGTATTGAACCTTTGTATTTAATTTTGGAACTGCTCATGTAAATTTATTTAAAGTATTATCTGAAACAAATGGCAATTTTTTAAAGGATCACCATTATATTCTTATCTCGCTGTTTCTCTGTGATGCTTACATTCAAAGAATCCATATAAAGGGTGTGGCGTTTGGCCCAAAATAAGGGAATCGGCAAAAAAATAATATGTAGCCATATTTCATAATTAGTAAAGGGTGGAGTGGAAAAGTATTTGAGTATAAGGCAATGTTCATCTTAGATAGTTTATCTATTGCGCTCTTCAACATTTGCATTAGCTGCCTGGTTGCATGCGATTTTACATGTCAGCTAAATTAGAGACTCAAATGCAAAACCTAGCACCGAGGAATGTTACTTTAATTTGTGAACCTATATTTTTCAGATTACAAACCAATAATGGACTAGTATTCAAAATAAGTCACAACTATAGCATTTACATCTGGAACAGAGAGGATCTTGTTCCTATTGCATTCACAACACACACAAAAAAGAGAAAGAAGTACATTTTGTTCATACCAGCTTTTGGAAATTTCAAAACCAAAGAACCCTTTGAGCATGAATCAACTGAAAACTACATACGAGCTTTTTTTGGGGGGGGGGACGACCAAATATTTTTCCTATTTCAGGTATTTGGGATGCATTAATAATAAAAACTCTTTGGCAGAATCGGAGATGGCATTATGGAGCACATCGGTATGAAGTACAACGCATGTCACCAACTGTTTTTGGAGCCAGCATGCCACATAAGCTATATCACACCACAAAGCAGCAGTACCCCTGAATGCTGCTGAGTAGGTAACTTATGCCCTTGACAATGCTAAAGACATGCATGCTTGCAGAGCTGCAAACCCTTACTCCACAGAGTTGAAATGCACGAAGGTCAGGTACATGGTATTGCTGGCTTATACATAATTTAGTATTTGAAGCACTTTAATGATTGGCTGTTGAAAACACTGAAGCAGCCACAGACTAATTGCTAGTTGAAAATTCTGGTAAATGTCTTATAGCCAGTTGTGCATCTCTTGATTTTACACAAAGCTAGAGACAATTTTACAGTAGGCTATAGGCAACCTTCATAAACTAAACGTCCGGCTCATATTTGCGAGGTGGCATTTTTGGCTCAGTGATGTCTGCCATCATTCATGGTAAAACCATTTTAAGATTATGTGTTAGGACCCACCATCATAATGTGCTTTTGATAACAAGACTCGACAACCTGCAGGATAGTACTGCAATCTTGGTGCTCAGATCTTTCTACGTACATTTCATGTGACCATCACCATAATTTCTAGGCACATGTTACCTACCCCTCCTCTCAGTACAAATCTCCTGGCAGGGCAGAGTTACAGCAGATATTTGTGTCTCCAGGGCAGTTGAAACTAGTTACACTATACAGGTGGCAGTGCAAACTCCGCTGTAGACATTCTGTTAAGTCTTTTTAAGCATTTTATCTCCTTGGAAGAAGTGATGGTTTTAATTCCTCAACCCCTACCCAGGGAAAAAGGTGGAGCATGGAGCTGCTTCAGCAGACGGGAGCTGTATGCTTAGCAGTAGTAATCAGAGTGCTCACTGAAGATGGGGAAAGGAATATTTCATGTGTTCTCTCTGTTAGAAGCATGGTGCGACCATGTCAGACACAGGCTGATGCTATTCCTGATTAGGTGAATGATCACTTTATCTTTCCTGAGAGGGGTCCTAAATTATTTGCTTTGAAGTCAAGCCACCTTGAATGAAGACAATATACTGCAATACAGCCTTCCAAGATCTTTGCTTTTGAAAAGAGAAGATCAAGTTGTGGACTACTTTTGATCTATTAAAAATAAGTTACTTTTGAAATTTGCAATGCACTTTTGCTCCCACTTCCAGAGCCAGATCTCATCATTTGCTCAGCAACAGAATTCTAAATGGGCAAGAAACGTAGGTGAGGATTATCTATAAGAAAGCAATTACAAATGTGAAATAAGACACTGAATTTACAGTAACTAGATCAATATTAATCTATGAGGTCACAATAACTTTCATTTATTTAAAAAGTAAGGATCAAGGAGCCAGTTAAATTCAAGCCCTAGATACTAGTCTAGTTAGCACTGATCGCATAGGGAGAACACTGCTAAATTAAGTCCAAGGCTATAGTTCCTAATTACAATCATTCCAGTTTAGATTTTCACTGTCACTATATAACAAACTGTCATTGATGTCTCCTAAATAGCTTCTGAAATACCGTCTATGCAGTAAGATTAA
Organism: Pelusios castaneus; assembly: GCA_007922175.1. Lineage (NCBI taxonomy): Eukaryota > Metazoa > Chordata > Testudines > Pelomedusidae > Pelusios > Pelusios castaneus. The sequence goes on from ML685897.1 coordinate 3,202,609, forward strand.
TACCTCTATGAGTTTATATACAGTCCTTCACTGACCTTTTCTTCATCAGAATGGAAGCTAAATCAAATGCCATTCACATGGCTCTTTATGATCAGATTTTTTTGTTGAGAAGTTTGACATTCCCATGCATTTGTGATGTCTGTCTATAATATTATTATTAATTTATTTGAATTACAGTAGCACCCAGGATCCCAACCAGAAATACTATATAAAAACAGTGGGTTCCAAGGATTTTATGTTTGTCACTGTGCTGCACACTCTGCCCTCTTGGAACTCTACAATGAGTATAGGTGGTAATGTCTTCTTTTAAAAATGCTTTCATTTTGATACAAATATCACAGATTTTTTTCAAATAAATTAAATAAAAAACTAAATATTTGTTGATTTTCAAAACACGAAAACAACAGAAACTTGAAATCTTTAAATTTCCAAAAGCCACCAACCCCCAAATTTTAGTTTTTGTCATTCTTTCTTTTTTAAAAAAATAGAAAAGTGGAACATTTCTGTTAAAAAAACAAAATGTTTTTCATATCTTTTGAAATTTTTCTCAGCAAATACAGACTAATTTTTCAACCAGTTTTAATGATTGCATGCACAGAATTCACAAACCCTCCTGTTCCTATCTCACAGGACCGTACAATATTTGAAATGAAGGAGACCTGCTGTTAGCAGTATGTTTAAGCAAGTCCCCTCCTTAGATCTCAAAATTCCTTACAATGGGCAATAAGCATTATTGTCCAGATTTACATATAGGAAAACTGAGATGGGGGTAGGGGGGGCAAGTGCACACAAGATTGGAATCTTTTGAATAGCAGTGTCCCTCTGGGCTGTATATGTGCCTTGATCCTCCCTGTGTTCCCACAGAGGGAAAAAAGGGCAGAGTAGTTATGACCCTCCTGCAGTTTCCTCACAATTCAAGACCCATGCTAACTAGCAGAGGGCAGGTCAGCCACAGGATCCACACTGCCTACCACAACTCAAAGAAACACAGTTACTGTAGGGGAAATAGTGTTCTTTCTTCTCTACTTATGTGTCAGTGTAGATCCCACTGTAGGTGACTCGCAAACAGTTTTCCCTCTGGATAGTGCGAATGAAGTATTGCTCTCCAAAACTTGGTCTGGTTGCCATGTCCAAGGTGTACTGTTTCACAAATGTTAGCGGATTGTTCCACATTGCTGCAGATAGAGTCTGGCATATTTCTCAAGCAGGCAGAAGATACAGCTTGTGCCCTGGGGGAGCATGCCTTGATGTCTGGAAGGAGAGACTCACAAGCACTCTGACAGCACATGGAAATACACTGTGTGATCCATTTAGAGATCCTTTGTGATGAGATGGTTTGGCCCTTCTAATGCGCCAGATAAGTCCATAAAGAAGCAGTGAGACAGATAAAAGACTTGGTCCTGTTGAGATAATGGAGCAAGGCTCTTGAAACATCCTAAGAATGGAACTTCTCTTTCCTGGTGTTGAGTGCAGCTTTGGGAAAGTGATAGGCAGGTTCATCAATTATTTAGGTAAAATTCCAAAACCACCTTATAGATGAACTTACGGCGTGGTCTCAGCACTACCATGTCCATATGGAAAGAAGTGAAACTAGGTTCAGCCATAAGGGACTGGATTTTGCGGACCCTGCAGATGGTAGGTTATAACAACAACAAAAAAATGGTTTTGAGGGAAAAGGTAATGTACTGAACAATTCCACAGCAATTCAAGTGGCGGCTCCAGTTTTAAGAGGAAGATGTTGAGATCCCATGTAGTAACTGGGTCTCTGACAGGAGGGTAAATATGCAGGAGACCCCTGACGAATCTTGATACTGTCAGATTTGAGGAGACTGAGAAAAACTGAATAGGATTGTGACATACTGATAGTGCTGCAAGGTGAAATTTGAGAACACTAAATGCCAGTCCAGCATATTGAAAATGGAGCAAGGAGTTGAGAATCTTTTTTATTGGTGCCTCTACCAGGTCTAGATTATGTTGGACTGCCCATATGGAGAACTATTTTCATTTGGAGGACTAGGTCTTCCTACCAGATGGCTTCTGATTTTATGAGATTTTCTCTAATTTGTCAAGAATAATCCTTGTCACTACTGTTAAACTAGTCAATCACCAAGCTGTCAGGTGCAATGAATATGAGTATGGGAGCAACTTCTGACTGTTGCTTGGAGATATCCTGCTGGGCAGATTGGGAGATGGATGGGAGGCTGACTGGACAGGTGCAAGCAGCCCAACAGCCAGAACTGTCTCATACAGTAGGGCACATCACGATGAGTGTGACACTATCCCAGTGGTGGCGAACCTATGGCACGCATGCCAGAGGTGGCACTCGGCGCCCTCTCTGGTGGCACGCACGCCCAGGGGCAGACCTGTAATGATGCGAGGTCTTCTGCTGAGACCCGAACCAGCTGGGGGATCGGGTGGCAGCAGAAACTCCGGTGGAGCTTCTGCCGCCACCCGAACCCCTGGACTGAGCTGGGGGGCTGGCTCCGCTTTGAGCCGGCCTCCCAGCTCAGCTCCCGGGCTTCGGGTGTCAGCAGGAGCCGCGGCGCTTAAGCGTCCCAGCGCCTGCTGAGACCTGAACCAGCTGGGGGATCGGGTGGCAGCAGAAACTCCGCCGGAGCTTCTGCTGCCACCCGAACCCCTGGACTGAGCTGGGGGGCCGGCTCCGCTTTTGTTGTTTTTTCTAAACTAAAACCTCAGTATTGGCACTTTGCGATAAATAAGTGAGTTTTGGGTTGCAGTTTGGGCACTTGGTCTCTAAAAGGTTCGCCATCACTGCACTATCCCATCCAGCCTTGAATATTACAGAGAGAATTGCAAATTTAAGGACTAGAGACCACCATAAGTAAGAAGGCATCTGTTAAGGAGCCCAGTCTCATGCCCCCTATGAAGGAGAAGTTCAAACATTTGGCACTTTCATCTGTGGTAAATAGATCCATTATGGAGTCTCCCATTGGCAAGATATTGGCTTTATAATGGATTTCTTCCAGTGATCATTTTAGGATGTTCATATGTAGCTTCAAATTGTCCTGGGACAAGGCTCCTTAAATCTGCAGATGTTTAAGGTCGGCATCTTGAACTGGCACTGAGGGGTCCATGATAAACATTGTTAGGAAGGGGGCAGAGAAAGGAACCCTGGATTCCTGGTGTGCAACCATCAAGTTAGGTCTCATAATACATAAGGTGGGTTAGTAACTCTTCTGTTCATAGTGTGTTTAGAAAGGGATTACATCAAATTCCACCATATTTTTAAGGGTTGTAGGTGAAGTCTGGCAAAGTGGAATCATGTATGTACATACTGAGATGGCCCAGAAATATATGCAACATTGAATTCAACCGCAGGATATTTGGAGAGATAAAACTCTATCTTCCAGGGGGTAGGTTCTTGCCAATCAAGAATCAGTCGTGGTTCCTATGAACCTTGTTGTCTATGATCGTGAGAGATGATTTTTTTATAGTTCAAAAGAAGTCCTAGTTGAGTGAAGAAAGAGTACATAATCTAGGGATATTGTGGTATCTTGTTGGGACCTGACTCTTAGCAGCCAGTCATCCAGATACTGGCAGTTGTGAATTCATGGTCTCCTCAAATGTGCTGCCACTACCAATAGGCATTTTGTGAATATTCTTGCTAACATGGAGAATTCAAATGCAGTCCCTTGTACTGGTAATGTTAGACCTCACTGTGAATCAGGTAATTCCTGCAGGCTGGGTGGACAGCTATATGGAAGTACACATTCTGCAAGTCGAAAACTACAAAGCAATCTTGATTTTTAAGAGATGGAATGATGGAGACAAGCACTACCATCCTGAATCTGATGTGATGAGTGTGTGTTTGTTCAGCTTCTTCAGGTCTAGGATAAGATGAAGACCCCCCCTTTCTTCTTGTAAATGAGGAAAACCATGAGTAGAAGCCTTGCCCCTGAATTCTGATGGCACCTCCTCTATGGTTCCTAACAAAGCAAAGAAGCCATTCTGCTTATAGTAAGTTCTCATGAGAAAGGTCCTGAAGATGACATGGAAGGAGGATGGGTGTGGAGGGGAATGAAATTGGAGGGAGTAGCCATGGACGATGATTTCTAGCACCCATCTGGCTGATGTTATGACAGACCATGACTGGTGGAATGCTATAAGGCAGCTTTCAAAGCTTGCTTTTCGAACTGGCTTCGTCATGGATCTTGATTCGACCCTGTCAAATTTGCTGGGCTGCTGTGAGGGAAAGGTGTACTGTTGAGGAGGAAGAAGACTAGCAACCCCAGTTATACCTAGTTATTTTCTTGGCATGATAAATCAAGCTGCCTGGTGTGATAAGATGTCAGGGATCGACATGGCTGGGGTTGAGGACAGTACGGTTTGCAGTACGGAGCACGAGTGTTGATTCTCAGAGAATGCAAAGCGACCTTGGAATCTTTAAGGAATAAAGAGCACTATCTGCTCAATGAATAATTCCGTATCTTCAACAGTGTTTTGTACTTCTCTGGGAATTGCTGATGCATGAGGCCATGTTGTTCTGCGCATAGTCTCTTTAGTGACCATACATCTGACTGTGGTTTCAGAAACATTCATTACTGTCTGTACAACCATCATGGTTGCTAATTAGCTTTTGTTATTAATATCTTTGAGCTCTTTCCTGTTCCTCCCTGGAAGCTTTGATAGGAAGGGTGACACTATTCCAGGTCGAAAAGTTATATCAGGCCAAACTGGCCTGACCGTTTACCTCTATCAAACTCATAACTTTTTTGCTTGTGAAAGTATGAGAACAAATTTCTAATGGTTGAGAGGAGGTGGAGGAGTAGAATTTGCGATTTTTTGCGTCCTTGTCCTTTGAAGTGCTTCTGTTAGATCTGGATTTCTCCCGCATCTCTGAAAGACTAAACAGCTTAGGTTGGAAGGGGAGTAAACATAGTCTAATCTTTTTTGAGGTATCTGGCTTTTGTATTTTTTTGCAACTGGTGGTTGGCATTTACAACAGGACCCTTATAGCAGGGTCAATCAACCCTGCCCAAAATGTTCAACAATTTATTGGATTTTTCTTGTATGATGGATGTCTCTCTCTACAATCCTCAGAAATAGTTCTCAAAATGACTTAAGTCATCTAGCACTGGCACTAGGACTCAAAGAATCTGGTTTGTCTGGTATCACAGAGCAAAAGTCGTAACAAGCATCTACTTGGCACATGGGACTCTCTCATACTGAAAAACCATGTGTTGTTCCCATTTCTTAATGGGATTATTGTGCAATAAGAAGAGCAGGGCATGAAGCCCAGAGGCAGCCCATTTCTCATATTGAGGTGCCTTATATAGGGGAGGCTGCACACAGGGAAGGACAGATGTCTGAGAATCTAAATTTAGTTCAAACATATCAGCATCATTCACAGTGATTCTTTAGACAGGAACAGATGAGTTCTGAAGAAGTTTTGAAAATGTAGCCAGAGCGAAAAGCCTAGCAGGCTGGACACTCACTAGGTTCCATCTTGCTGCCACAAATGAATGGTAAGAGGGAACTGAAGCAGAGTTGCAGCCACCCTGCACTTTATTCCCTTATACAAGAGAGCAAAGAGACTGAGGGCACATGCGTGGTGATGGTCCCTCATAAACACTATTATTCACAAGAGCTCTGATTTCGTATGCATGAGGTACATGTGCTTCTACAATGGCATCCACACTGACAACTAGACAAAGAAGAAAGTGTGTTTTCATTGCCCAGCTAGAGGCAGGAAATACTGGTAATTATGTGAGGGAAAACTCATTCAAATTCACAAGGTCTGGATAAGTTTATGATAAAAACTGAAAAATTTCCTAATATTGTGTTTGTAGAGAACTTTCCGTCAGTTCTCAGTGAATGTTTTTATTTCTTATGAGCGAGATCCTTACTCCATTGAAGTCAATGTCAAAATTCTGATTGATGTCAAAGGGGGCAGGATCTCACCCTATAAATTATATTTTAATGAAGTTGCAACTTTTGACCTTTTCCAGAGAAAAGTATTTTGCCCTTTCTATTTATCACATGGTAGTGGCAATGAAAAAAAGGAAAATTTTCCATCATTTTCTATTGTACTATTCTCTCTGTTTTCTGAGGGAATATCCTTTGAAGCAATCAGACCTTCTGACTGAATTGATGCCACAAATGGTCCCTCATAAACATTTTCACTCACAAGGACTCTGATCTTGTGTATGTGTGACTCTACAACAAGAAGAAGAGTAGCTAAAATCAGCTTCAACTACAGTAACTAGGGCTCAAAGAATGCTGGGAAAACAATGTTACGGTAATAATGACGTCTTGAAATTAAATGCCTTTTCTCAGGCTAGAGGAATAACTATTGCAAAACAACAGAGAGTTTAGTCAGTGAAGTATACATACAATTTTATAAAAAAATAATGAGCACCTTATCATTGTATATCAGTTAGTCCAATTTACTATAGCTGAATAAAATTTACCACCTAAACAAATACAAATTATTAGGTACACTGGAAAGATTTATAGGCTTGCAGAATTATTGACTGTGGAGGGGAGGAGCAAAGTGGGTCCAAACGCAATCCACAATTATTTTACAATGTGGCTCTGATCTGTCTTCTGCCTTAACAATGGGAATGTGGGGATTCCATGGTCCAGTATGGCATGTTGATTTTCCACTTGGAACTCAGTGGCATTCTGTATACTAATACTGATAAGGGGGAATTTCCAAAAGCAATCAACACTGATTTATCTCTGCTCCCAGTGAAATCAATGGTAAAACTCCCATCTTCTGTGAAGGGAGTAGAGTGAAATCAACACTGAGCATCTTCAAAAATCTCTGACAATATCCAGAGGGGCAGTCTGTGTTAGTTTGTTAGTCTGTGTACCGCAAAAACAATGAGGGTCTTGTGGCAGTTTAAAGACTAACAAATTTCTTCGGGCAGAAGCTTTTGTGGGCTCCAACCCACTTTGTCAGATGCATCTCTGAGCTGCTCTATGGGGTGTGCTGGAAATCTTCATATTATGCAAATTATCTGAAGTCTTCATGTGGGCAACAAGTGAGTGGGCTTGATATGGAAGAATATGCTAATATAGGGGTTCAAAGGTCAATCATTTCAAAGCAACTCAACTATGCACTTACAATTGATTATGTCAGCTGTTTACTAAATACAGCTAGGATTATGCCACAAACATTCATCAAAACACAATAAAACCAAGGATAGTCATTAAGTCAGAATCTGAGGATGAGACCGCATTTGGAGTATTGTGTTCAGTTTGGGCCCCCCATTACAGGAAGTCTGTGGACAAATTGGAGAGAGTCCAGCGGAGGGCAATAAAAATGATGAGGGGGCTGACGCACATGACTATGAGGAGAGGCTGAGGGAACTGGGCTTGTTTAGTCTGCAGAAAAGAAGAATGATGGGGGGATTTGATAGCAGGCTTCTATCTAAAAAGGGTTCCAGGGAGGATGGAGCTATGATTCTCAATGGTAGTAGATGACAGAACTAGGGTCAATGGTCTCAAGTTGCAGTAGAGAAAGTTTAGTTTGACTATTAGGAAAAACTTTTTTACTAGGACGGTGGTGAAACACTGGAATGGGTTACCTAGGAAAATGCTGGAATCTCCATCCTTAGATGATTTTAAGGTGCATCTTGACAAAGCCCTGGCTGGGATGATTTAGGTGGGGTCAGTCCTGCTTTGAGTAGGGGGTTGGACTAGATGACTTCCAGAGGCCCCTTCCAACTTTAATCTTCTGTGATTCTATGGTAGATAAGACTCTTCCTTAGGTACTAGAAGAAGTGGTCTAGCACTTGAATAGGTACTAAGCTAAGACCCCAGCATTGTGCTAAGAGACACTGTGCTGTTATAGGTGCCAGTTTTCGGATAAAATATAGGTCCCTTCCAACTCCACTCTTCTATGAAAAATTCTCATTGTGATACCAAACTATTTCCTATAACATGAATGTAATTTTTGATTTTTCGCCTTTTCTTGTGCAACCAGCTTTAGATCAGCAGTGGTATCGTTAAGACATAACATCAAACTGATTTCCTCTCCCCCGTCACCTGCTTTGGTGGGCTTGTGCTATTTCTTTGCAGTTATGCTCCTCCTTCTGTCTGTCAGAGACAGAAAGACCTCACCTAAAGTACCAGAAAAATTAATTCCAAATTGCACTCATAATAAATGACTGCCATATACATTTCATCACACTGCACATGGAGACAGTTTTATAAAATAATATATAGCACATACCTCAAATTCACAAACAGAAAAGCAAGAAATGAATTATGCATTTATGAGTACAGATTATGTGTCTTTCGCTGATGGAAGAAAACCTATTGCCAAGCATTATGACACCTTTATATCATTCACCTTCTCTGATTATATTCAATTAATTAATTCATTTAAAAATTGCTTTAAAAAAAAAGAAGCAAAAGAAAAAACCAGAAATAAAAAACAAACCAAAAATAAAAATGTTAAACAGACAAAGATAACTGCAACAGACTGAATTAAAGAATTAGTTTATTGGATTTTTATTTCCTATAAGAACTAAACTAAACTAAAGATAAAAATATCTTTTTTACAAAAATTATCAGGTGAGATTTCATAAAGCTAAGGTAGTTCATAATTTTTTTAAGAAGGTCTATGATCTTGGTTAACTATTAGATAAAGGAACAGCTTCATAGATAAAGGCATATCTATTCTTTTAAGATACTAGGATCAATGAAATATTGTTTAATACCTTGCCAACCTTAGTCTTAATAACTATTTTAAGTATCAACAACAGATATAACCAATAAAACAAACCATGAGTCCTGTGGCACTTTAAAGACTAACAAATTTATTTATCCAATTGTAAGTTGGCTTCACAACATTCAGTTGGTTATTTTAACTCGGGTGTTCCTGGGAAGTAATGTGCTCCTAAATCATAGATAACATGTCCATAACCTTTGCAAAGTTTTGGTCTGGGGATATCTCAGATTTTTTAATAGGTGTAACATGAGAACGATATGAAAAGTGTGCCTGGGGCCATTCTTTCCTCTCCACTCCCACCTTCTGATGTCTGCAGGAACAAAGTCTCCCTTCTTGCATATCTTTTAAGATCCAAAGGAGTGGAGACTATCTGCTGCAGTCCTCAGAAAGTGAACAGAAGGCAGGATCTCCTCTTGTGGACTGTAAGAAGTCTGCAGAAAACTGTGGAAGGCGAGGGCAGGAGGGCTGCGGGGGACAGCACACCAGAGTTGCTCTTTCCCTACACAGATCTTCTGATAGACACATTAGGATAAAATTCTGTTTTTTTGTTTTTGTTTTTTACAATAGACCCTAATGATCATTTTACATATTGAATTCTATCTGTGAGGAGAGGGGCTATGGTTGAGATTTTCAAAGGCATCTGAGAAATGCAGACACCATCCCATTTCCATTGCCTTTGAAAATTTCAACCTAGACATTTTTTTTCCCAATGCCAGTTTAAATATCCAGCAGTCTTTTCAGGATCTATTTTAAATGTGTTGGAATCAACAAGACACCCTGATGTTAATAAAATGTACTAACTTTCAAATCTATAGTTGATTCAGCTACTACTTGATTCTGTGCACTACTGCACAGCTATCTAAACCTAAAAAGCAATTTTAATGTGTCTTGGTTTTGTTCTCTTTGTTTCTTTTGCTACAAAGTGTTTTGAAAAACGCAATACACTTCTTGAACTCTGGTAACTCAGACTTCAGGATGTGATTAATGTATTTATCTTATGTTCTTTACTTTAAACTTGGTTTTAAAAAAAAAAGGTTTGCCCTGCCACTGGCCTAATATACCAGATTAGAAGCCAATTTTGCGAGCTTTTAGGAGAACCAAAATCAGATTTATAATGGAAGTTAATTGCAACTTTAACTTTGGAGTGGGTCCTCTGTTGTGGAATTTCTTAAATTGTAATAAAAGATATAGTTAGGTGGTGAGTTTCACTTTTTTGCTGTAGACATTTGGTCTTGGGCATAGGCTGAAGCCTGGGCACTGAGAGGTCCCTTCCCCCTCTTTGGGTTTCAGGCCCTGGCCTCCACTCCAAGCACAAATGTCTACATAGAAATTTTTAACTGCCATAGTGCAAGCCTTGTGAGCCACAGTCAATTGATCCAGACCCTGAGACTTGTCGCTGCAGGTTGTTTTGGTTTTTATTTGTTTCTGTTTTGCTCTGTAGACATACCTTGAATCTATGTTTAGGCACCTAAATATGATTCTATGATTCTTCTATGATTCTAAGCTTCAGTGAGAGTTATATGCCTAAGTACAGATTTAGAAGACATTCTCATTATATCACAGGGGGAAATATATGTATTGATCTAATATTCTCAAGAGAACCAAAATTATCTCACTAGACAAAAATGATTAGCAATGCATGAATTCATGCTCCAATAAACAGTATGTTGTAGTAGGGGACCTAAAGTATTGTGTTTTAATCACTTCAATTTATTCATCGCATTTTAGAGTCTGTGCTGTGCTACAAGTGTCTTTAAGGAAGTTAGCAACTTGATGATTAGATTAAAATTAGATTAAAAATCCTGCTGACTCCTTTTAAAAATTAGTTCTTCTATTTCTTTGGCAAAGTAAATGCCGTTTATCATTAGGTACCTTGTAGGAAGGTTTGCACTTCTCAAACAACAATTTGACTGAAAAAATTATATCAACCATAACTTTGCTCCAGCAGAGGCATCACAGGCTGAATCTGCATCTAAATATTCATCTACATCCCTCATGAACATGTATGCTGCAGTGTGCACAAAATATTAAGAGACAGAATCACACCACACTTCATCAGGACTGAGGGTCATCAATAGATGTGGAAGAAACTTCTTCCTCCAGCTTACACAACCAGCGCTCTCTGGAATGCTGCTATTATTATTAATTTGTATTACAGCAGTGCTTGGAAGCTTGGTGTGCAAACAGAATAAGAGAAAGGTGGCAAATGAAAGCTTACTGCTGTATGACTGTGATCGTGGTGAAAGACGGTCTGCCAACACTTTGTTTCCCTTCCTCTCAAAGCACGCATGTAACAGGATAAAATCTGGCCTTAAATATTTAAACATAACTAAATAGGAACAATAACATTATATATATAATATTATATATTAAAAAATGCATTATGCCAGATTTCCTTCTGCATTTGGACAGATCTGACATATGCTGGGAACACCAGATAACTGGCACAGTATTGGAAGCGTGCAAAGATAGCCAAGCTGCTCTGTCATCCCCTTGGTCTTGGCTGAGAATCTGGACCAGTATTTCTTCACATGTAGAGTCTACTTCAAAGCTTAACGAATAATCAGAAAAAAAATGCTATTTGGAAATATTAATGCTGTAACATGCCAAGGATCCCTATGATGTATGTGATTAACTCCTGTTCATGTCAATGGCACTTATATACATGTAGCAAGGGGTGGCTACAGGCCTTGTATTTGGTTGTGCAAAGCAAATGAAAACACAGTACAAACTTTATTGAGCGTACTGGTAAGATTTTATACTACTATCTTTTGCTGCTCTGTATGAAATGAAATATAATTGTAAATCGAAAACAGATTTGGAAAGTAAGTAGCTTTTCATGTTACGTTCCTCTAAAAGTCTGAAAAAACCATTGCTACGCATGTCATTCACTAATGACATTTTTGGTATCAAAAACAATAATGTCTTTATATGCAGTTTCTTTAATGAAAGAAAACAGCTTTAAATGCTAGAAATCTTGTGTTTTAGTATAAGTGTAAAAATAAATACTTCACTAAGGAATGGAAGAAAAAATAAAGCACATTTAAATAATTTTATTACACTGTAAGTTGCCAATTCATCTGTGAGTAGTTTCTTCTCAGATGAAAAGAAACCACAACAAGGGACAGATGTTGGACAAACCACACTTAAGATCTGCCACACACTGGCGTTTTTCAAATGATTTTGGCTTGTCTATTAAATAAGGTGTATTTTGTTGATTTTGAAAAGAGAAACATCAGGAAATATTTAAAGGCCAATTGATGCCAATTAACTTTGATCAGCAAAAGTTGCATTTGAATCTTTTAGATTCTTTTGCCTGTCTGGAATAATGTACATTCCTAAAATCTAGCAAAACAACAACTTGATGATTAATGCCTGTTGGCAATCCAACCACAAGCTTGCTTAACAGTTGGATTTTAAATAAACAGCTGTCTTTATTTTGATGGGAAACAAATCTGACTATTTTCATGTTTTCTTGTTATGAAAATATGAACAGAAATCACTTTTTCATTTTAAGATGAAACAGCCATGAATCGTGGTGACAGTCGCTTTCAGCAATCCAGATAGTTTTTAGAATGATCTCACAAGAATCCCAAACCATAGCCCACAGAAGCTTAAAAGCCTTGGCATTCTGACACCAAGCACTCACAGTATGCCACACAAGAGAGGCATAACTAACAAAGAAATCCTAGTATGTAACAAATTGTACCTGCCACTGCAGAAGGCAGAAGACCCACTGTAATAAACCTCTGAGATTGACAGCATATGCAACATTAATGATTTTCCTTGAGTTCTAAGGTAAGGAGTTCTTCATAGGGGATGTAACTGAGAAATCTGCATCCAGCTATGAATTGTTTATAGAAGCTGAAGTTTAATATTTAATGGCCCGTACACACTGTCGTGTTCTAATGTTTATAGATGGTTTTAGTGTATCCACTTCTAAAGCTTGTCTATCATGATCATATATACAATAGTTAAATAATCTAAAATTGCACTTCTGATGTTACAAAACTATTGCCCAAATCAAATGAAATCATTGTATTTCAAGGTACCAAAATCCTTAGGAGACTTCAATTATATATATATATATATTTTTCTAACATTTCCATTTAAAGTAGAAATAGCAAACCAGATATTAGAGCTTTTGCTATCATGCAATATGAAACAAATGGTACATAGCTGATAAATGTAAATAAATAATTAGTACTTACTTCCAAATCATTGAAGAACAGATGTGTGTCTGCCAAATTGAAAATCATCTCCTCCATCCGTAGTCCAAGTGAGACTGAAGTAGGTGGATCCTCAAAGAAAAAATGCCAAAATAAGGTCAACGACAGGCACGCTTCATATGCTAGATCAGTGGTTCTCAAATGTTTTGGCTCAAGGGCCACAGATATCATTTACACAACCCTGAAGAGCCACCAATCTCTGCCAGTGGCTCCCCTCTCCCTTCTGACCCCCACGCTACAGCCAGACAGAAGGAGGACAGGGAGGACGCTGCCTCTTCACTGATCTCCCACCTCCTGACTACAGAAGGAAACCCGCACCTGTCCTGTAGCCTTGTGCAATCCACTTGGGTTCCTAGGTAATGGCTCTTTCTGCAGCCAGGGGGATGGAAGATCAGTGCTCTCCTCCCTCTGGCTCCAGCAAGGACCCCAGCACCTAGAGACCCCGGCAGAGCACACTGCTCTCTGCTAGAGCTGGGGGAGGGGAGAGCTGATCTCCCTAGTACCTCTTGACCCAGGTGGAGTGCTTAGCTGTGCTCCCTGCTACAGCCAGGGGAGGGGCATGCTGATCTCCCATCTCCTTGGCTGCAGCAAGGAGCCTGTATCAGTCTTGCAGCCATGCGCTCTGCCTGGGTCCTTGTACAGCAGCTCCCTTCTGCAGCCAGCAGGAGGGCAGAGGTGGGCCACTTTGAAAGATCCGATGAGCCACTTTTGGCCCACAGGCTGGGAACCCCTGTGCTAGATGGAATATACCTCAGAAGCAGAGAGTACTGAATATATCAACTGCTGGGTCCATATACTTACTTAAATTTGGGCTACCCTAAAACCTTGCACCAAAGAACCTAAACTTGTCAATATTTTAAAGAACGTTTTAAATCTGTGGATAACAAAAACCTTGATTCTGCCACCGGGCAAACCCCTGCACACATGCAGAGCTTCACTGCCTTCAATGGAGCTCTACACATTGCTGTTCCATGCACAGAAATGGACCTCCCATCCCCTCCATGATTTAAGTACTGTACCCAGGTTTAAATCAACCATGGGTACAATAATACAGTCCTCCCTTCAGCAAACTCCCACAAGTAAGAGCATTTGGTCATTAGCATAATTATTGCCTTTAATAAATCACCATTAATGTTTAATTTACAAACAGCAATAATAAAGTAACCTCTTAATTCTCTGCCAAACGATGTTTTAATTATTCTTTAAATATAGCCCACCCATGCAGAATGAACAAATCTATTGTTTGTTATTAATACAGGACACACACTTTAAATTCTCTGGAAAAATTACCCTAACAACTTACTCCTTACTGAGCTAATAAACTCAAAAAGCGTGTTCAGCATTATGGTTACCAAATGCATTACAGATGTTTGTCCTGTTTTGATTTTTATGTTTTATATATTTTCTATCTGGAAACTGAAATGAATTGAATATTTTTATTTGATATACATTCTCTCACTTAAAATGCTTTCTCAAGAATATCCAAGAGCACACAAAACACAGCTTTGAAAAAGTATGTTACAGTGTTTCATGACACAATCAATAACCAAACATCAGTTCATCAGGAGTTATATTGTATAATAAAAACCGGATTGCAGGAACAACAGCTCTTTTTTCTTTAATCTGCCTAGATTCTACAACTGATGACAACTCAAAATGAGTTCTTTAATAAGTTTAGCCTCTAGTTTTTATTTATATCAATCAAATTAATAGGTTTTTCAACAAGATTTTTGAAATTCTGGAACATTTGCACTATTGGCAAAAAAAACTTGAAAGAAGATTTGTTGAGTGGCAACTTGGTCTGACATTTCCAGAGAACAGAAAATGAAATCTAAACTAATTTGAAAGAATATTTTGCAAATCAGCATTTAGAAACACAAATGTCCAAATAATGAAGCTGTAAGGCATGGACAAAATGTTGTATACAATTCATTATATAATGGGTGAACTTAAATACTAAGAAGGGAGAACCTGAGTGCCTCATATTAAATGAGGATATTGATATAATCGGCATCGTAGAAACTTGATGGAATGAGCATAATTAATGGGACACAATAATACCAGAGTGCAAAATATATCAGAAGTTCAGATAGGCCATAATGGTGCGGGAGTAGCACTATATGTGAAAGAAAGCACAGAGTCAAATGAAATAAAAACCTTAAATGAACCGTAGTGTGCCATAGAATCTCTATGGATAGTAATTCCATTGTTGAATGATAAGAATATAGCAGTAGGGATATACAACTGACAATCTGACCAGGATGTTGATGGTGACTGTGAAATACTCAGGGAGATTAGAAATGAGATAAAAATAAAAAAACTTAGTAATAATGGGGAATTTCAATTATCCCCATATTGACTAGGTACATGTTACCTCAGGAAGGGAAGCAGAGATAAAGTTTCTTGACAGCTTAAATGACTGCTTCTTGGAGCAGCTAGTCCTGGAACCCACAACAGAAGAGGCAATTCTTAATCTAGTCCTACATGTAGCACAGGACCCGGTTCAAGAGATTAATATAGCTGAACCATTTGGTAATAGTGACTATAATAAAATAAAATTTAACATCCCTGTGCGCAAGGAGCAGGAGGGGGACATCAAAGCATCCCGCCATGGTAGCGTTTAATTTCAGAAAGGAGAACTACACAAAAATGAGGAAGTTAGTTAAACAGAAATTAAAAGGTATAAAGCCTCAATTTAAATGCATAACCAAATTAAAAAATATAATAAAAGAATGAAAAAAGTGCCACCTCTACTAAATGAAGTAAAAGAAGCAGTTAGAGGCAAAAAGGCATCTTTTAAAAAGTGAAAATTAAATCTTATTGAGGAAAATACAAAGGAGCATAAACTCTGGTAAGTGAAGTGTAAAATTATAATTAGGAAAGTCAAAAAAGAATTTAAAGAATAACTAGCTAAAGACTCAAAAAGTAATGGCAAAATTTTTATTAAGGACATTAGAGCAGCAAGTCTAGAAAACAATCAGTGGGGCAACTGGATGATTGAGCACTCAAGAAAGATAAGGCTATTGTGGAGAAAATAAATTCTTTTCATTGGTCTTCATGGTTAAGGATGTGAGTGAGATTCTCAACCAGAGCTGTACTTTTTAGGTGACAAATCTGAGGAACTCCCCCAGATTAAGCTGTCATTACAGGATGTTTTGGAACAAATCGGTAAATTAAAAGTTGGAAAGTCAGAACCAGATGGTGTCCACCCAAGAGTTCTGAAGGAACTCAAATGCAAAATTGCAGAATTACTAACTGTAGTGTCTAACTATCATTTAAATTGGCCTCTGTACCAGATGCCTGAAGGATAGTTAATGTGATGGCAATTTTTTTAAAAAGGCTTCAGAGGTGTTCCTGGTAATTACAGGCCAGTAAGCCTACTTCAATACCATGCAAATTGGTGAAAACACTATATTAAAGGGCAGAATTATCAAATACATAGATAAATACAACTTCTTGTGAAAGAGTCAACACTGACAGACTTGGTTGTAGCCCATGAAGGCTTATGCCTGAAGAAATTTGTTAGTTTTAAGGTGCCACAGGACTCTCATTGTTATTGCTGAAATTGGAAAAGGTACAGAAAAGGAAACTAAAATGATTAGGGGTATGAAAAAGCTTCCATCTGAGGGAAGATAAATAAGACTGGGACTTTTCAGCTTGGAAAAAAGAAAACTAAGTGATCTATAAAATCAGGAACTATAAAATAAAAACTATGGGTCACCAAACGAAATGAATAGGCGGCAGGTTTAAAAACAAACAAAAGGAAATATTTCTTCACACATAGGCAATTTGCATAGGCAATCTGTGGAACTGCTTGCCAGAAGATATTGTGAAGGCCAAGACTATAACAGGGTTCAAAAAAATGAACTAGGCAAGTTCACAGAGGATAGGTCCATCAATAGCTATTAGTTAAGATAGGCGGGGATTGCAGTTTGGGAATGACCAACCCGATGAATCACTTGATGATTACCTGTTCTATTCATTCTCTCCGAAGCACCTGGCATTGGCCACTGCCAGAAGAGAGGATACTGGGCTAGCTGGACCATTGATCTGACCCGCTATGGCCATTCTTATGTTCTTATTGACACAGAAAGTGTGCATTTTTCTAATTTAAATACTTCTGAACCTCCATAAAAGAGGATTTTAATGTACTACTATACCTGCATCATGCCATTTTGTTGACAGTATTAAGCACTTTGCTCTTACAAATCAGTTTTGTACTTATATTTTGCTTCAACAAAAATTTCAGGACAGAACATTTTGATTCGTAACGCAAATACGAAGATTCATCTGCTTGCCTTAAAGTATGAGTAAGACTATTATATTTCCTCTCTTGTAATGCTGGTTGTTTTGTAGAATTGTTTTATTTTCCTGGAAGGGATGAGTATCTATGTAAGTGGTTAGGAGGATTCTATATGCTTGTGGAAGCCCTAGCCCTTCCCCATATGCCATCTTTCTGCACTGTTATAATCTCACCATTCTGTACAGTTCATCAATATCATTCCTTATTTCATTTGCAGGGATTGCTATTCAATGAAGCAAAATACTCTCTCCTTCTAATGGCTAGGTGGGCCATGTATGGGCAGTCAGGCCAGCTCCTACCATCTTAGGGAGCTAGCAACTGGAACAGCGGCGTAGCCAGCCCGTTTTTGGGCCGAGCCCGAGTCTCCAGGGTGGGCCCAGCCAGTTGATTCCAGTCATGTGACTGGAAAGTTCCCAACAAGGTTCCTGCTAGGCAACTGGAGTGTTGGAAGGAAGAGGGAGGAGGAGAGGCAACCTGGCTGCTGCCACGTCAATGCCACAAAAGCTGCGTGGGGATGGAGCTGCGAAGCAGTGCAAAGTGGAGAGCAGCCCACCCTCGCCCGTCTGCCCACAGCGCCACCACTCGTGGACGCAGTCAATCCTCGGTCACGAAACTCACGCCACTGGTGTGCACTGTTGTAGGAGACAGTGGGCTGGCCTGCTGGCCAAGCGGGTGGGCCCAGACCCACTTGTAGCTATGTCCCTAAACTGGAACAGTGTATCTGACACTGGACTCCCATATGATACTGCAGATCATTAATACCAAGCACTACTTTGACACTTCAATAATAAAACACCACCACCAGGTAACTGAACCAGTCCCATTTAAATTTTATTCTCATGACCATTCAAAAGCTTGCCTGTTATTTGGGAAAACAATGGAAGATACTGGCTCTACATAATTATTCCAATGTCACAAACATTTTTTTAAAAGGATCACTAAAGAATAGTGTAAAGAAAATTTGATTTTGGCAATGAATGATTGATTTTAACAACTTTCTTTCTTAAACACACAGTTGAGTCAAAATAGATATATTTTTAAATTGCATGATATGGACTATTTAGCTCAACTGTTACTTTAAATTAGTCTATTATACACAACAAAGTGGGGTTCTCTCACAAGTAATACTATTAATTTACCTAGGATGAAAAAGACAAACAAGATCAATGACATTTCCTGAATCTCCTACATTGGAGGTTTTTAAGAACACGTTAGACAAACACCTGTCAGGGATGGTTTAATGGGGGTACTTGGTCCTGCCATGAATGCAGGGAACTGGACTTGATGACCTGTCATGGTCCCTTCTAGTTTCTAGGATTCTATGAAAAATTTCAGATCAAATCCCATAAATGCAAGAGATAAAGCAAAAAGCTTACTTTAAAATAAAATTTAAAATTTTTATTGAACACCTTACTTCATCAGAGGAGTCTATTGTGCCTAAAACTTTGTTAGACTGCTGCCCTAGATACCATATTTAGGGGAATCTAAGGAATTCTCTATACTAGGGTTTTAGCCACCATTGTGAATGCACTGATGTAATTGCACCAGCAAAAAAACATGATAATGTGCATTCAGTGAGGGTGGTTGACACCAGTTCAGTGTATACTTTGATTACTGGTAGTTACAATGGTGGCTAAAAACTAAAGATAGCAAGGTTAAGATAAGGGCAGAAAAATTTCTGATGCAGAGCCCCCTTTTGGAATTCAAAGCTATTAATTGCCAAGTAATTACCGTGAGATATAACACAATGAAAAGAGAAGCTAATAATATGTTCTCATTTATTAGGATTTGCAGTTCAATCTGAGCTTCTTTTAAGGAATGGCCAAAATAAGCTGCAAATGTCAGAGAAAGAAAAAGCCCAGTTGAAAGAAAAAATACCACTGCTAAATCTGTTCAACAGGTCTCTTCTTTTGAATACTGGTATTAGAGCCACAAATACTGTATGTATGTCATTTTCAATTTCTACCCATTTGATGCCTTTGTCAGGGGGAAAATAAGAAGCTGAAAAACTGGAAAGATCACTCTGAGTACATAGCTATGCTTTTTTTCTACTTAGGCTTGCCAGTAACAATTGAAGGCTTAAATGAAACAAGATTTTTGTTTTTCTGAAGTCTTTGAAATATATATAATCCTCCTACTCCTGCCTCAAAAAATATCTTATAAGTAAATAACTATTCACCAGTATCTATGTAAGAGTTGTCACATAAAATGGAAATACGTAATGGCCACAGCATTTATAATGCCATTCCTGCTGTATACATCCAAGTTATCAATACTATGCATGGGACATTGACTTTTTTCCCAGCTTCCAGAATCCATTTAGTAGGCAGCTGGTTCAGAACACCAGGCGTATGTGGATGCTAGCAATTCCAATGTCGATTAAAATAACTGTCAACCACAAGCACTGGAGTAGATAGATCTCCCTTTCTCTTACAGACATAGTTTTTGCTTAAAAGCAAATTACAACATAGTTCCAAGAATATTTTTTTAGTTAGTACATTTATATTATTTTTCTCATTTCAGACAGCTATTTTTGGAAACATCCACATCTATTTCAACTGGGAAGAAAAATGCCCCAGTCTTCAACTTAAACGCTGACCTACAAACACGAAAGCATGTTTATGATTTGGTTCATAAAAACATGCAGGGACTGAGGAGAAAAAAAGGGACCACAGATAAACAGAAATATAAAAGCAGAACAGAAAGAAAAGGGGAGAGAAAAACGGTAAGAAAGAGGTAGAAAAAAATTATCTGTTCAGTAACAGTTCCTGTATTATTATCACAGGCATCCTCAAGAGGAGCTCACTCAGGCATTAAAAAAGTGGATCAAGTGGGAACAGGACAGGTACAGTGTTGCCATTTCTCATGATATTTAATTTAATGCTGTCCTTAAAAATCCAGCTCCTGCAGTTAACTGATTACGTAAGAACCTCAGATTTCATTAAAAATTTCGTTTCTAACCCTCCTGGTTGTGGATAAAAGCTTGAAAACATGAAGCCTAAAGGCTTAAAAACCAGAAAGCAAATTAAAAAAATACAAAAAATTATTTTAAATCTCACTACATATTGGGCCTGGATTATGATTTTTGAACAGTCGGGGCTGGAAATGCTGATGACATAGAACAGACACTATCAACTGGGAAAATCATATTACGTACAATGTTGCACTATTACTGTATAAACAACCCATAAGATTGCTATAAAAGAAAAAGGAGGAAAAATACTTTTTCCAGTTTGTTCACTGTTGTGTGATCCAAAGTTTGTTCAGTTTTTCCACTTTGTTCACTTTGAGTGTGATCCAAAGTCCACAGAAGTCACTTAATATTTTTCATAACAGTTTAAATTGTGAAGACCTTATGGGGTCAATGTAACATACCAAAGACGACATGAATCTGAAGTGCACATTTTTAGTATTAAAGCCGGAAAATGCAAACCATGTACATTCCCTGCTTATTCAAATGTGTTCCAATGTTCTTTTTCAAAGAAAAGGCTACCTTGAATCTCCATCTTCTTCCTATTAAAACAGTTTCTTCCAATATCAGACATGCTTTTTATTACCACAGGTAATGTCCAAAGAAATTGGAATATACTCTAAACTCATTGTTATGCATGTTGTTTGAACATTGCCTAATTCTGCAGCGTGGCACTGAGATCCAGTTTGTATTTACGGAATGGTAAACATTCTGTCACATACGCATCAACAGTCTGACTCAGTCACATCTCAAGAAACTGGTTTCTATAGTGACTGAAATACTAACATGCCTCTCCTTTTAACTTACATATTCAAGCCACCTACAGCACATGTATACTTCACAATCCTACAAAACAATAAGTTGGGAATCAAACATCCTAATTTATTCTGAAATTAACTGAATAGTTTTTGTCATGAGAGTTCAGAGTTTGAGCATTTTGGACTCACAGCTAAATAATTCACAAGATTAGCATGTGAAATCCAACACAAATATTTCAATGCAATTTAGGCATCAGACTTTGAAAATGTGTCCTTGAAAATTTTGGGTTTGGGTATAGAAATCTTGCTCGTGTTGAACAGCACTTGTAAATCAGCAGGACTATTTGTTTGAATGTGTGTTACTCTGCGTGACGAAGAGTTGTACAATTAGGGCCATAATCAACGAGTAGATTCCAATGATTAAGAAAGATCAATTTTATTTTTCTTAAAATACAGCAGCAATTTTGCTTGTACTTTTATTTAATCAACTATAAGTGAAAATGAGGATTTATTAAGTTTCCAGAAGAGTAGCTCGGTAAACTGAAAAGTAGTTTTTGATAGCTCTTTGCTAACTTTTTCACATAATAAAAGAAATGATTCAGAATTATAATTTAAGAGTTTTATTCCTTTAGCAATGGATTCTAAGTTAGTCATCTTCTGTTTAAAATCTTAATCTTTAAAATCTTATAAAGTGGATTGTAATTTGTGCGCAGTATGCTACAGGCTACTAGACTATCAATTCATTCACTTACTAACTCAACAAAATTATTCCCGAGTCAAACATTAGAATTCCTTAACATATACAAGCACATTATGTGATCATAATGTTGAATAAATAGCTAATACAATCAATATATTTGATAACAGGCAGATTTAAATTAAACTAAAGAAACAGATCAAGTATATTTCAATCACAAGTCATTTTGTTTTATAAAAACAGAGAGAATTGTGAAACATTCCCCTAAGACACACCAATTCATAAACTGCGTTCATTTAATTTTACAACTGTTTCTCTTGTGGGAAGTTGTTGTGAAACCACCATTCCAAAGTAACATCCAAAACTACTCCTACGCTTCTTTAGGACATGAACAGCAGAAAGACTAAATTTATAACCAAACACTTTAAATTTGAATTAACATTCAAATAAAAATTAAAGTGTGGATAAAAATATTGTACTGATCAGTCACTGCCCTCAAAGTAATTTGTCCTAACTTTTACCCTATTTGAGGCATTAAAAGATATTATTTTGTTTTCAGTCAACAGATCTAAGGGAAAAGCAACACCTTAATTCACAAGTCATCAAACATTTTCTGAGAGGAGCTGAACCTTTGTAACTCAGAATTAAGTCATTGGGAGCTACAGACACTCAGCACTCTCTCTGATCAAACCTCTAAATAGCACAATTTTTTATCCCAATAATGTAATTTTTCTCTTATAAAAGGAAAGGAAAGAACAAAGGTGAGAAGAAACCTCTCAGACTTTCTACCTATCCTCTTTATACTGCAACCTGAGTTTGTCTCTTGTGACTTTCTCCTAACATTCTGGTGCTTTCTGTGGACCACCATATATGCAGCAGCACATTACTGTAAATTAGTTCATTGACACTTACCCTCCCATATCTGTTAGCATAGGACCCTGTAAGCAAGGAATGGAAAACGATGATTGTCTCATCCAAATCCCAAATAAATACTCTCTGTAAAAAAAAAAACAAAAAACAAAAAAACAAAAAAACCCCAAATCAATGTGTCCCTCTGTACAGATTGTTGAATCGGAAAGTTGATACTTGAATCAGTAAGCTTACAAATGAGAAAATTGTATTGAAATGGTCATATACTAAAATGATAGCTTCCTTACTATTTTCAGAAAACTGGCAAGTTGTTCCAGAATGGAGTAAAACAATCTGTTAGTTGTGTACTACAATTACTATTGTACTAAATTATTATGTTAAGATTTAAATATAATTATTGTTAAATAAACAAAAATAGAATAGTACCATGTGTTATTTAAATGTGACTTTTAGGGAAAATCTGAAATATATTAAATAAAACTACAGGAAATGAAACCTATCATATCTGAATTTTCTTCTTCTGTATAATATTCAAAATAAACAGCCTCTGAAAACTGCTATTTAGTATAACATATGAAACTAAAATTTGCTAAAGCACTTATCAATTTAGGAGTTAAAGTATACTTTCAACAGGAATTAGGTGCTTTTAAATTTTTACCCAAAGCAAATTATGTCCGTGCCATTTAGAGCTGGTTGGAAATTTTATTTTCCCCAAAAGTGTTGTTTCTGTCTAAATTTTCCACAGACAATTTTGTCTTTTTGGCAAAAATTAAAAACCCCAAATAAAAATACTTAACCTCTCTGGACTGACAGTATCTCCCATTATGTACAACGGTCTTCCTTACTGGGCAGGGGAACCAGTATATCATGAGAGTCCCTGGCCATGATGCGTCAAGGGTGATACAGTTTGTCCAAAGAGTGTAGTTCATAAAAGAGAAAGGGGACATGAAGCACCATGAGGCATTGAAGCATCAGAACCAAAATGAAACATTTTGTGTTTTAAGAGAAATATTTTTTCAGACTTTGTTTTGGCCAAAATATATCAAAACTTTCCATGGAAAGCAGATATTTTCATAAAAAATTTTGTTGAACAGAAAGCTTAATTTCCATCAAAAAAGAGGTTAGGTGGAATATGTTCTATCAGTCATATTGTCATTGTATTTCTAATGTGTAAATAAGTCCCTCTCTTCAAAACAATTGTAAAGATAGTGTCCGACGAAGTGGGATTTTTCTCCCACGAAAGCTCATGCAATAAATAAATTTGTTAGTCTTTAAAAGTGCCATAGGACTCTGTTGTTTTTCTGCAATAGACTAACACAGCTACTGCTTTGGACCTTCACTAAATAAAGGGTTTACTATATAACATACCTCCAGGTCAGAGTCAGGCAGGGGTGAAGGGTTATTGTTTCTTCTTCCTCGTCCACGTGACTTTCCATCGGAACTACGACGCAATCTATCTGAATCAGAATCCTTAATGGGCGTTGATGGACTGTGGATTGTATTGTACTCTGCTGAAAGAAAGAAACGACTCTCACCTTTCAGTTTATAATCAAAGGGTCAATTATACTTTTCTTTCTTTCTTTCTTTCTTTCTTTCTTTCTTTCTTTCTTTCTTT
>ML685897.1:3227514-3405517 GCA_007922175.1 Pelusios castaneus
CAGAGAAGGCCTTAAAAGCCAGTGGCTGAGCGACCAGGGGGAGCTTGTGAACAGGGACTGCAAACAGGGGAGTTTGCGAGGGAGTTTGGGGGAAGTTTGTGTTTTGTGTTGTTACTATGGTGAAGAGGACCCGCACCACTACTGTCTCCTCCACCTGCGCCTGTATCCAGACAGACATACTGACCATGGATATCTCTACCCAGATCCTGGCGTGGACTTGCAAGGACTGTGGCCTGCATTTCCCACTCTCAGATGGTCAGGCTGGGGAGATCATTCAATGTGACAGGTGTCTCCTGGTGGAATCTCTCAGGCAGCAGGTGGGGGAGTTACAGGAGGAGGTGGCCAGGCTCAGGAGTATCCATGCCCTGGAGAAGTTCCTGGATAGCATCCATGAGGAAACATGCAAGGATGAGGAAACTATCCAGAGGCAAAGGACTGCTGCCACACCCTCGGAGAAGGATGGGATGCCTCAAGCAGAGGGTGGACACTGGCAGCTGGTTACTTCTGGCAGCAGACAGTGCTCCACCCCTGCTCCCATCCCACCCTCCGTTGTGGTAAAGAACCGCTACGCAGCACTACAGACGGGAGATGATATGGAAGAGGAGAAGCCGTGCACCCCCGAGGTTGGGAGGATCACAACCATCACACCCAGGAGAAAACGTCGGGTTGTGGTGGTTGGGGACTCTCTTCTGAGGGGGACGGAGGCACCCATCTGTTGCCCAGATAAGGCTTCTCGGGAGGTATGCTGCCTGCCAGGTGCCCGTATCCGAGACGTTACGGAGGGATTGTCGAGAATCATCCGTCCCTCTGACTACTACCCCATGCTACTCATCCATGTGGGAACCAATGATACTGCGAGAGGTGACCCTCTGCAGATCAAAGGTGACTACAGGGCTCTGGGAGCACGGGTGAAGGAGTTCGGTGCACAGGTGGTTTTCTCCTCGATCCTCCCGGTCAAGGGTAGGGGCCCGAGCAGAGACAGATGCATCCTGGAGGTGAATGCCTGGCTGCGGAGATGGTGTTACCAGGAGGGCTTTGGCTTCCTCGACCATGGGGTGCTGTTTCAGGAAGAAGGACTGCTAGGCAGAGACGGACTCCACCTATCCAGGAAGGGAAAGAGCGTATTTGGAAGCAGACTGGCTAACCTGGTGAGGAGGGCTTTAAACTAGGTCCGAAGGGGGAAGATGACCAACACCCACAGGTAAGTGAAACTGAGGGAAACCTGGGGGAAGGGATGGAACTTGGGGGATGCTGGGGCTGTAACAGCAGGAATAAAAGAGGGGGTAGTTGGAACTGGGGGCAGGGGTCAAATAATTGTTTATTTCTTGATAAAGTCATAATACCTCAGGTGAGTGGGGAAGGACGACACCGGAAGAAATTGCAAGGGGGAAGATGCGACAGGAGGGAGAATCGACAGGGCAAAGTAGGGCAATGGGCCCGGTATCTTAGGTGCCTGTACACAAATGCGAGGAGCCTGGGAAACAAGCAGGAAGAATTGGTAGTACTGGCACAGACAAGGAACTATGATATAATTGGAATAACAGAAACGTGGTGGGATAACTTGCATGACTGGAGCACTGCCATGGATGGATATAACTTGTTCAGGAAGGACAGGCAGGGAAAAAGGGGGGGAGGAGTAGCGTTATATGTAAAAGAGCTGTACGACTGCTCAGAGCTCCACTATGAAAGTGGAAACAAGATGGTTGAAAGTTTGTGGGTTAAGTTTAGGGGAGAATGCAACAAGGGGGATGTTGTGGTGGGTGTCTGCTACAGACCGCCAGACCAGAAAGAGGAGGTGGATGAGGCGTTCTATGGACAACTAACAGAAGTTTCCAGATCGTCGCAGGCCCTGGTTCTTATGGGGGACTTCAATTATCCTGATGTCTGCTGGGAAGATAATACAGCAGTGCACAGGCAATCCAGGAAGTTTTTGGAGAATATTGAAGACAACTTCCTAGTACAAATGCTGGAGGAACCAACTAGGGGCCTTGCACCTCTAGACCTATTGCTCACAAACAGAGAAGAATTGATCGGGGAAGTAGAAGTAAATGGCAACCTGGGCAGCAGCGACCATGAGACGGTAGAGTTCAGGATCCTGATCAATGGAAGGAAGGAAAGAAGCAGAACACACACCCTGGACTTCAGAAAAGCAGATTTTGGCTCCCTTAGGGAGCTGATGGGCAGGGTCCCATGGGAAGCTGATCTGAAGGGGAAAGGTGTCCAAGACAGCTGGCTGTATTTTAAAGAAACCCTGTTAAAGGCACAGGAAGATAACATTCCGATGTGCAGAAAGAACAGCAAATGTGGACAGCGACCAGCGTGGCTTAGCAGGGAACTCTGCGGGGAGCTGAAACATAAAAGGGAAGCTTACAAGAAGTGGAAGCTTGGACAGATGACAAGGGAGGCGTATAAAGATATTGCTCGGGACTGCAGGGATCAAATCAGAAAGGCCAAAGGACAATTGGAGTTGCAGCTAGCAAGAGATGTGAAGGATAACAGAAAGGGATTCTATAAGTATATCAGCAACAAGAAAAGGATCAGAGGTGGTGTAGGTCCCTTACTGAATGGGGCAGGCATCCTCGTGGAGGATGATGCGGAAAAGGCTGAAGTACTCAATGCTTTTTTTACTTCAGTCTTCACAGGGCGGGCCAGCTCCCAGGCTACTACACGGGGTAACGCGGACTGGAGAGAAGAGTGGCCCTCAGTGATGGAAAGTCAGGTTAGGGAACACTTAATGAAATTGGAAGTGCACAAGTCCATGGGGCCGGATGAACTGCATCCGAGGGTGCTGAGGGAGTTGGGGGAAGTGATTGCAGAGCCGCTGGCCATTATCTTTGAGAACTCGTGGCGAACGGGGGTGGTCCCGGAGGATTGGAAAAAGGCAAATATAGTACCTATCTTTAAGAAAGGGAAAAAGGAGGATCCGGGGAACTACAGACCGGTCAGCCTCACCTCAATCCCTGGGAAAATCATGGAGCAGGTCCTCAAGGAATCCATCCTGAAACACTTGGAGGAAAATAGAGTGATCAGGAACAGTCAACATGGATTCACCAAGGGCAAATCGTGCCTGACCAACCTGATTTCCTTCTATGATGAGATGACTGGATTTGTGGATGCGGGAAGAGCCGTTGACGTGATATACCTTGACTTTAGCAAGGCTTTTGATACGGTTTCCCACAACATTCTCGTTGGCAAGTTAAGGAAGTATGGGTTGGATGAGTGGACCGTAAGGTGGATCGAAAACTGGTTAGATCAACGGGCTCAGCGGGTAGGAATCAATGGCTCGATGTCTGGTTGGCAACCGGTAACGAGTGGAGTGCCCCAGGGGTCGGTCCTGGGGCCGGTTCTATTCAACATCTTCATTAATGATCTTGATGATGGAATAGACTGCGTGCTTAGTAAGTTTGCGGATGACACCAAGTTGGGGGGAATGGTAGATACTCTGGAGGGCAGGGACAGGATCCAGAGAGACTTGGACAAATTGGAACAGTGGGCCGAAAGAAACCTCATGAGGTTCAACAAAGACAAGTGCAAAGTCCTGCACTTAGGACGGAAAAATCCCATGCACTGCTACAGGCTGGGGACCGATCAGCTAAGTAGCAGCACTGTAGAAAAGGACCTGGGAGTTATGGTGGACGGGAAGATGAATATGAGCCAACAGTGTGCCCTTGTTGCCAAAAAGGCCAATGGCATATTAGGCTGCATCAGTAGGAGTATTGCCAGCAGATCGAGGGATGTGATAATTCCCCTCTATTCGACACTGGTCAGGCCGCATCTGGAGTACTGTGTCCAGTTTTGGGCTCCCCACTACAGAAAGGATGTGGACAAATTAGAAAGAGTCCAGCGGAGGGCAACAAAAATGATTAGGGGGCTGGGGCACATGACTTATGAGGAGAGACTGAAGGAACTAGGCTTATTTAGTCTACAGAAGAGAAGACTGAGGGGAGATTTGATAGCAACCTTCAACTACTTGAAGGGTTGCTCCAAAGAGGAGGGAGCTAGGCTGTTCTCGAGGGTAACAGAGGACAGAACAAGGAGCAATGGTTTCAAATTACAGCTGGGGAGGTCAAGGTTGGATATTAGGAAAAACTTTCTCACGAGGAGGGTGGTGAAGCATTGGAATGGGCTATCTAGGGAGGTGGTAGAATCTTCATCTTTGGAGATTTTTAAGGCTCGGTTAGACAAAACTCTGGCTGGGATAATTTAGGGGGAGTGGTCCTGCTTTTTAGCAGGGGGTTGGACTAGATGACCTCGTGAGGTCCCTTCCAACCCTATTATTCTATGATTCTATGATTCTATGATATATTATGTTTTAGCAAAATGTATGTACAGAAATATTTACTAATGTTATACATGTAAGAAAATGCCTGAGAACAGTCCTGTTATCCAAACAATACATTTCTATTCTTAACATTCTTAGGGTCAATAACAAATTATTCCTCATGACTGGCTGCAGTGAGATGTAAAAATTTACCCTTCATCAGATAAGTAGCAGGGTTTGATGCTGGGTGAGTTTTTTTTTTTTTAAATATAGCTTCTTAATTCTTCTCTTTCAAATTTTAGTTTCAAAAGAATAACTTCTCAGATTTCTCTTCCATGGCCACAATGAAAAGATTTCCAGACATTTCTCATGAAGGCAGTGGAAATTTCCATCATGCAACAACACATATACCGATTTCTTATTTCAGTGGACATCAAGATGAATTATTCTCTCATGTTCAATAAAGACTAATGGTAATATCAATATTAATTTAATATGTGCAGCAGTCTATCTGTATATGAACAAAGTGCTGCAGTTTGGATGGACAAATGGATGTATGACAATCCTTTCTTACATGAACTCCTAATGAGTTCAAAGGTTAGATTAAGTTAAAGGTCCAAAAGCCTTTGACGTCAATGTAACTACGCACATGAGTCAAAATTACTCAGAGGTAAGGATTATGGGTATCAAATTATCAGGGTTTATATACTTGAAGCCATGTGTTTGCTCCTCTAATTTATACTTAACTGAAACAACTAAATTAACCTGAAATATTCTAGAAGAAAAAACAACAAACCTAAATAAAATGTACAGTGTTAAACCACCCGAGAATCTCCAAAAGGGACTCAACCTTCAATCTATGATTATTTTTGTCTTGAATTATAAAAATAATTCAACCGTATAAAGCTACCTCACTGAAGAGAAAAGCAGATACATGATCGTTGAACAAAACACAGAAGGCATTGCTGGATACAGTTATTTAAACTTTAAAAATGTCATTTCCTGAACAACAGCTGACATGTACATTCCAGCCTAATATTTAAATTAATATTTTGACTAAAAACAGTCTTCTTCCTGGGAGATGACATCATAAGAAATACATTAGAATATATTATTTAAAAGCATGTATTTGAATTAATCTACTTTGCTTTTAAAATGACATTCACTTTTAATTTTCTAACAGCTGTAAATTTTAACTGAAAAACCTTTTTTAAAAAGGGGAAAAATATAACAAGGCTGTGGTAAAAGTGTTCTGACCCAATAACAGATATTTGTTCAATAAAACATACAGAACCAAATCTTTCTAGAGATGGGGCCTGAATTTCAGATGTGACAAACATCTGCTTTTCCTATAAATTTCAACAGAATTGGCCCTTTGAAAATTTATTTAGCCATCTAACATAAGGTACCCAATTTTTTAAATTTCCGACCATAGATCCTGGCTGCCCAAGATGGTAAAGTATTGTTGTCTGGGTAGATACTGATCATCCGGGTAGATAGTGATTGTCCTGAATAAGATGACATATGTTAGTGGACGGATAACAACGGGAAAATGTAAAGGGAATTTTAGTAAATGATAAATGAAGATATACTTAAAGAAGCATGCCTAGGTGTATGCATGCCAATGTAATAAAGTGTTTCTACTTTAACAACAGACAAACAGCCATACATATTGTGTAGAAAATATTAAAAACTATCCTGAGTAGATGATTATCTACGTTGCGCTTTAGAGGAATGGGGAACAATGAGGGCCAAGGAAATCTCATATCCTGTGTTATGAAGGCAGTCAGATAAGAGGTTGTAGGATTTTTTTTAAAAAAAACTATAAGTGTAAATTTTGGGTGGTTATCATTAATTTCAGGTTCATCTAAATTTTAAATATTTATCTATTTGCCTATAGCATGGATGTTTGATGAAATTACGCCAGTATTACCTGATCAGCATTATCTCTGGCTTATTTTAAGTCTCCAGCTAGTCTCTGACTAAGCATATCATTTTGTCAAAATTCTAAATGTATCGTGTTAACAAAAGTATAGGAATTGCCCAGACATTCAGAACAGTGGTCCATCTAGCTCAGAGTCTCATCTCTTATAGCAGCTTCAAAAGACAGTGCAAGAAACCCTGTAATGGTGGACAGGCCCTACCTACTGAAAGTGTTTCTTCCTAAATCCCATCAGTCAATGTTTTATCTCTCATCTAAATTTTTTTTTTTTAAATACTACTGAAAATAATGTGGACGGTCTATCTCTGCATATTTTATATTTGTCATCTAGATATCCTGTGGCAGTGAATTCCTTGAGTTAATGTGTAGTGAGAAATGTATTCCCTTTAATCAGTTCTTAAATTTGTTGCTATCAGTTTAATTGAATGCCTTCTTGTTAACCAGAAAAGGTAAATAGGAACTCCCAGTGTACCTTCTCTGTGCTATTCATTCCTGTATATAATATCAAGTTCTATCCCTACACAGTCATATTTTAAATATTTTATGTTCATTCTCTCTCTCTTCGCTGTACTTCCTTCCTACAACTACATACTATATATTTAATCTTTTATATTTATAAAAAAAACCCAATAAGATTAAAACACTACTAATGTGCTATACATATAGCATATAACTTCACACTATAGCATATGTTTCTGTTCAGTTGTTATGGAAAGGCTTTGCCTATATGAACTCAGCTTTGGTTCACTCAGCTACTTCTGATTTACTGTTATGAAATCTGATAAGGAAAAGGAGTCATAGTGGCTTTTTATTCTGTGGCACTGAGCATGGAATGGTATTAAAGAAAAAAGGTTTAGTTTATGAAGGTAAAATGGCAACCTGTGGTCCAGAATAATTTTAGCAGGCTAATAAGAGTTATTTTTATTGTTTTACATTGCATTGTGCAGTATGTGAGTAATATAAAAACAAATTGCAAAATCTCTTAAACATACTGTTTAGAGAAACCAGGAAAATCTTTTAAGGGTCAGTCTCAAGAATAATGCAACTCTTTCTTTTTGGAAATGTGACTTAATAAATTATGATTGTGGTTTCATGTAAGGAGCGTAACTCTGAGTTGCTCAATATTTCTAAACTAAATTATTTTACAAACTATAAAATATATAAAAGTTAATTGAGAACTGCACAAGCCAAGGCCATCTATGTCACAGGGTATGATGATGGATGGATATGGGAGGGAATATGTTTTCATAGTAAACTTAAATATAAAAACTTTATACAAAACAGTCATTTTCTAAACTGCAGTTGCTTTAAAATTATAATGCTTTTTCCTCAAGAGATTTCTAACAGTTGCTCTAGTAATGACTTGCCTAAAGACTTGCCTAAAGACTTGCCTAAAGCAGGGGCAGAGCTATGGGTGGGCACAGACCCACCAGGTTGGCCAGCAGCTCTGCCCGCCCCGACCGGACGCAGCACCTAGCTGTGGTGCGAGCTTGCCACCGCGAATGCGGGCTGGCCAGCAGCTGGTGGCCGCAGCTGCGAGTAGAGGTACTGAGGGCAGATAGGCTAGGGTGGGCTGCTCTCCACCCGCTCAGCTCTGGCTCTGGGCAGCTGCGGGAAGCAGGACTGCTTGGGCCCATCCTGGGGAGTCAGGGGCCCGGCCAGGAAATGGGAGCTGGCTCCATTCCTGGACTCCAGCATTCTGTATTAGATAGGAGCATGCTGCTCACACATCAGTGGCTCTAAAATGAGACCTTGCATACATAAAAAAGTTAGGTCCTCCCAGCTACCTCACTCAAGGCTGTGAAAAAAAATTCATAGTAGTTAAGCTGTCCTAACCCCACGTGTAGACAGCGCTAGGCCGATAGTACAACTAAATTACTTCTGTTGATACAAGCAGTGTCTAAACTAAAGTGCTGCTGTAGCACAGTTCCAATGCTGCAGCGGTGTACTCCATTCCTATTCCACTCCCCACAGCTTCATTTTTAAAGCCTTAGTCTACACTGTAAGCATTTTTCGGCAGCAGTCGAAGGGAGATATGCAAGTTACTTAAAATAACTTGTGTTATCTTCCTTCGACTGCCTAACACCTGCTTACCATGGCGTGTCCACTGCACTGAGTTGAAGGGAAATGCCCTCCCGTGGACTCAGCGCTACTCCAGTTGATGGGGTGGTCTTCAAAGATTGACTTCCTGATCCACGGGGCGAGTCTTCATAGACCCGCTCAGTCAATGAGGAAATTTGACCTGATAGCAGCAAATTTGCTACTATCAGTGAAGACCTGCCCAAAATTTAGTAGAACCCCATAAATGTGTATGTATATGAATAAGCAATCCCATTATCTTGACTGCAACTCTTCTGGAAGTGATTACCCATGTGAATAGTCCCAATGCCTTAGGGAGAATTACTCAGGTGAATAAAATTAATTACATGCATTCATTGCACAACTGGGATCTTAAATTGTAAGCTTTTCAGAACTAAAACCATGTCTTTTCTATGTTCTCTGAAGGGCATAGCAGGCTTGGGCACTATATACACACATCAATTTGTCTTTAAAAGTACCATCGGAGCTCAACTGAAGTCCCGACTAAGGGGCAGTAAAAGCTGAGCTGCCTCTGGAAGAGACCAGGAACTAGACTGTGACTCAGAGTAACAGTCTAGATACTGATTCCCTCCTTATTTCAAGGTGAAGGATGAGGAAGGGAAGCAATCTGTACAAGTTCTATTTCCATGCCAGCTCATCTGTGCTGGTCAGCTCAGAGACAAGGATCCCTTAATGCCCTGCCTCTGCACATGAGTTCCTGCATAAAGTGACTAGATAACAAGTGTGAAAAATCAGGACACTCTTTTTTGGGGGGCGGAAGGAGAGAGAGGCAGAGCGTGTAGGGTAGAGGGGAAGCCAGGGGATGATACAGTTGCATATATAAAATATCAGGACAGTCGTGATAAAAATCAGGACATCTAGTCACCCCACGTGGCTACTCTTCTGCATGTGACACAGTCCCCTCACTTTACTGCATAGGTGATTAGGATGAGTTACAAACAAACCTACGGTCATTAAATCCATAACACAAATATCTGAACTGCAAAGCTATCACATTCAAGAGGGAAGAAAAGCCAGTGGAACAAGGATATACTGCGGTGCAAAGGCAGGGATGGTAACAAATGCAACCACGTTTATGGATTCCATTATCAGAGAGCAAAAGAGAATAAGAAACGGAGGCTGGTTACAGCCCAACTCTTATGAAGAAAGCTACACCAAGCATTATTTTTCCATGTAAGTTTACACACTACACTTCATGGCACATCAGATAATTTCTCAGGGAGACTTTAGCCAGACACAGGTCTTTAAAAATGCAGCTGACACAAAGACCCTGCCAAGACATGCGGAGATACTGTGCTTGAAAATGATATTATTAACCTATTAAAACAAGCTTTGATGGTGCCACTAATTTTAAATAGGGCAGGATAGCCTCCTGTTTTATTTGGGAACATCACTTTTAAAAGGAAAAGCAACATATACTTTCCGTACATAAATTTTAAAAGTTATATGGTAAATATATTTTGATGAAAGTTAAAATTTGAGACTATATTTGTTTCATTATAATAAGGGGAATGTTTTCTTAATAACACCTGAAGTCACTACACCACAGTGAGTCACTGAGATTATTAAACAACAAAATAAACCAAAGCATAGAATGAAAAACAGGTGACTCCTGCTGCCTTCCATACACATTTATATCTATTGTTTGGAAAAGTCCTGTCTCCTATATGTCTCCTGCTTCCTTCCCAACCTATCTCTAACTGTAGAAAAAGATACAGTACTGCCTAAATTTTCTTTGGTTATGTATTCATGCACAAAACCGACAGAATGCTCGAAGATCACATTAAGAGATCACATTACAAAATCCATCGTGCATGTGCAAAGTACGTTTTTTTAAAATTCTTATAACTTTGCCAAATCATAAATGGATTTTTACCGCACCACTGAGAGGAACATCTGCAGCCTAGGAACTTTTTTCCCCGAGAAATTTCAAGTTTCTGCCATCTACTACTGATATGCTTGAGATATTGGGGGGTGGGGGAGGACTTTTTTTCTTAATGAAAAAGCCATATTTTTCACTTTTAATTTTCAAACACAGCTGGCCCAGTTTGACCCAAGCTTGCAAAAAAGGAAAAAGAAAAACTCTTTGACTAAGTTTAGACTGTCAAATTTCAGCCAAAAAAGTGGGGAAAGTTGTAAGCCACTGAAAGTGTCTTCTTAAGATTGCATGAGTATTTCCAATTGAATTGTCTATTAAAGAGATTATTATGGGTTCTGCCTATAATATGTACAATATAAAGACAATCTTTCAAAGAGCACAGTGGGTTAAATCTTGAAGGCCTTTTTTGTT
The DNA here is from genome assembly GCA_007922175.1 of Pelusios castaneus. Lineage (NCBI taxonomy): Eukaryota > Metazoa > Chordata > Testudines > Pelomedusidae > Pelusios > Pelusios castaneus. Next base: position 3,238,108 of record ML685897.1, read on the forward strand.
TTTATTCAGTCCTTATTCAGACAAAATTAATGGGATTAGCTTAAGTAAATACTGAGTATAAGGGACTCAGAAACTTGCCCAGTATAAAGACTTTTCCACTTTTTAATTAAAAAAATACATTTAGTAGTATTGCAAATAAATAAAAATTACTGTGTATTTCTCTTGAAAGCCTTATTTAAATATTCATTTGCCCTAAATTTTTCTTAGCCAGTGTTCTATCAAAATCTGTACAAGAGATACCATGCATTAGAGATTTTGAAAAAACCTCTCCCCTTCCCCCACAAAAAATACCACCCAAACCTTTCAACTAACAGAAATGTTGCCCATAGGGATAATAAAATCCATGTAATTACCTGCTGCAGGATCTGTAACGGCCTGACTGGTGACGCCAGATGGTGGTTCTTGAAGCTGGTATGTTGCATTTGTGGAAGGTGTTGGGCTTGTGCTGCTGCTTGTCATATAATGTGAAGGGTACGGTGAACTATTATAATACTGTGCATATTGACCCTGGCCGAAACCAGGATAAGATGGATATTCCTAACAGACAAAAAGCAACATCAGAGTTTTCTTTCAAGGTTTTGCTACTTTTTAGTATACATTCCAAAATGTAAGTAAAAACACATGTCTGAGTTCCACTGTCTTCGCTGGACTATACACAGTACAGCTGACAAGCATGAGATTGTAAAAGTAAACCTAAATTTCACATACTTCTAGTATTTTTTTCTGCACATATTATTATTCTATATATTATTTCAGTTGTGTAAACAAATGAGAAAAATGACCATGCAATTAGTTCTTTTATGAGCTAACAAATAGGAAAAAAAATCCCTTGATATGACGCCATTTTTCTTAGCAAAAACTACTGTGCTCAAATTTTTTGAAGGGGAAAGCATTATGTGACTTGCTAGTTTGAAATACAGTTTTGTCAAACTTTCATTTAATGTTATTTACAAGTTTACCTGCTGTGAACTATTAAATCCAGTAGAATTTGTGAGTGAATTATTTCCTGCATATATTCCTGATGATGTTGTAAAGCTGCTCCCTGAAATGAAAAATGATGTTAATAACTAAAACATTCTATCTGAAAACAACTCTGCCATAATGACAAAAAAAACCCAAAACTTGTAATGCTTCCCATATGTTGACCACTTTGGATGTCATCAATACTGAAGAAGCAGAACAGGTAAAGTGATAATTCTGTATATCTGACCTCTATATTTCATTGTGTAGTTATTGTGTAAGAGGATAAATGAGCCTAATGGAACACCTGAAATACACAGAATGGAACAGGAACAAATTTAGAAATATCTTCAGTTTGGTTTCATATAGTACCTTCATGTACTCAACATTGACAACTGCAAAATAATGCACATTGGAAAAAAATAATCCCAACTACACATATACAATGATGGATTTTAAATTAGCTGTTACCACTGAAGAAAAAGACCTTGAAATCACTGTGGATAGTTGTGTGAAAACTTCAGCACAATCCACAGCAACAGCAAAAAGGCTAACAGTATGTTAGGAACTATTAGGAAAGGGATAAAAAAAAAAAAGAGACAGAAAAGATCGCAATGCCATTCTAGAAATCTTTGGTAATCCCACAACTTGAATACTGTATCCAGTTCCGGTTGTCCCATCTCAAAAAAGGTTACAGTGGAACTGGAAAAGCTTCAGAGAAGGGCAACAAAGATGATGAAGAATATGGATGGCTTCCATACAAGGAGAGACTAAAAAAAACTAGGACTCTTCAGCTTAGAGAAGAGATATTTAAGAATGGATATGATAAAGGTCATGAATAGTGTGTAAAATGTGAATACAGAAGGATTATTTACCCTTTCCCACAATAAAAAACCAAACAAACAAAAAAAACCAAACAAACCAGCTGTCACCTGACTAAATTAATAGGAAGATGGTTTTTAGTAAAACAAGAAACACTTTTTCACAAAATACACAATTATCTTCTGGAATTCATTGCTATGGAATGGTTCAAAGAAGAACTAAATAAATTCATGGAGGATAGGTCCCTCAATGGCTATTAGTCAAGATGGTCAGAGATACAGCCCCAAGCCCAGGTTAACCTGAACCTCTGACTGCCAGAAGCAGGAAGGGAAAATAGAGGTAGATCAGTCCAACTGCCCTGTTCTGTACATTCCTCCTCAAGCTCTGGCACTGGCCACTGTGGAAAACAAGACACTGGGCTAGATGGACCATTGGTCTGACCCAGACTGTTCGTATGTTCCTAATAAACAAAGCAATAAGATTCTAAAATTCTTTTCCTCAATACTGCAGAACCCATAAGCCTGATTCTGAAAGGTGCTGTGCACCAACTACTACCGCTGAGGTTCACTGGAGTTGTGGTCCTCAGCACCACCCAGAATTAGGCCCCATGTTATCAATGACTGAGAACGGACATTTTTCTCAATGCTTTACAAACACAGAGAAAGACTCAGTCCCTGATCTAAGCAGCTCACAGGCTTGTCCAGTTATGAAAACCATTATGGTTCACTAATTGATCATAGACAGCCTTGAACTGTAAACTTTTTAAAAGGGGTTACTGGCCATGACACCAGGAAAAATAAACAGACTACATGGACTATTAACATAGATGCCAAATACCGAATGAACTACTCCCTGACCACCAGCCACCAAACAGACCTTGTTTAATGTCCGACCTAAGAAGCAGTGTCCTTAAAAGGGCAGCAACACCATTCCAAATGTATTCCCCTCCCTACCTATGCACCTAGCAGAACACTGATGCCAGCTGACATGTATGGCTACCCAGGATGAAATTATAGGGCCTGCAGAAAGCCTGTAATATGGCAAAACTGCTGAGAGTTGCACCGACAGAGTGCAACACGGATACACGGATTAACTTGCATTATTTGTTTATAGCCTCCTCTCTTTCAAATGAGTTTTGAAACATAATGATTGTAAACAAAGATATACTGCAATCTAAGCAGAAGAACCTAGAGTGAGCAAAGACGATAAGGAGAAAAAGTTGAAAAATGAAAACAGATAGAAACCAAGGCGTATAAATTCATTACTCCCTTGCGCTTCTGAACACTATGCTATTGGCTAAAATGGGCCAAGATCACAGTGACTTTTAAATTGAGGAGACTGCTTTTGGTGCAATGGGTTGAGACACTGACATAATCCTGTGACCAGAGAAACCTTACAGGCTAGGTGACTCTTGGTGTTGCAGGTTTGGGTTAAAAAGATAATGTGAGATGAAAATAGTAAAAATATATTCTGAATTAATTCCAGGTTTAGGAAAGCTGCATTTCTTACAGATCTAAAATGTACGTTAATTGCAAGGAGTGATGGTCAGGGTGTTTGCTCTTCCTTTATTTTTTAAAAATCCATGTCAGGAACAACGTACATCCCAAAAATAATGGGCAAAAATATTTAAACGATTCAATTGTGAACATTAATATAAACTTGTAGACTCCATGTCCACCAAAGACCTTGAACGCAGTGTGTGAAGGGGATGTGCAGGAGTAAAAATACTATCTAAACATAATGTAAGAGACAGTAATCATAAGAAATACTTAGAATTTCTCCTATAAATCTTTATTACTTTCCTCTTTTAATGCTAGCGCTGCGCAGTGGTTGACAGATGCTCATAATCCTGTGAGCTAAATCAGAATACTTCAGCAGACAAGTTGGCATCCATATTTAGCATTATTTACAGAGAAATAGTACTGATGAAAAAATACAATAATTTAAATTTAATTTAAAGTTGAAGGGATCAACACTATTTTTTATGTTATCATAAGCCAGAGAGCCAAAATGAAGATGTAAAATCTTTTAAAATGCAAAAATCCTAATACCTTTTTTATTTCAATGAATGCCACAGTTATGGGAAATAAGATTTAAAAAAAAAATTAATTGATGCAGAAATATATGTACACGCATTATAGCATGTCATTCAAATTATTCTAAAAAAGAAGTACAGAGCCTCATATTTTAAAAGTTCTTCTTTAGTTACTGCATTATCTTTTCACAATATGTGTTGGTAGATAATTTACAAGACTAAATGTAAAAAAGTAATTGCTCTCTGTTCAACAAAACAAGAGGAAACAAGGGGGGGGGGAACAACAAAAAAATCTTTTTCATCTTATGGTCAGCATCGGCTCTTATGGAGGAGGGGCATGGGCTTCAGAGACCGTAACAAACATGAAACAGGTTTCTCAAACTGCTGTTTGGGCCACCCAGGGCTACTGGCCTAAAGTTGTTTTTTAAAATACTTCAATTTTGCCACATTTTTTAATGAGCTGTGTCATGATGCAAAGTATACTGTTCCTGCATTAGCTGAACAAACACAAAAAACTATAAGTATGTATGAAATATACAGGCTTACTGCAACAAACTGGCCAACTACATGACTTCTAGTGTGATAAAGGCTGTGAATTGCAGGTTAAAGGTCTATTTTGCAAAGAACAAGGTCCTACATAAAACTAGGAATCTCCGTCAACACATGAAGAATGCTGGAACCTGCTGGGACTAGTGTGTAGCTCCTATATTCTGAACTTCCCTCCAGTACTTTACAGTAGACATGATGCTGCCTTCCCCAATGTATTTACTACAGAAATCCATTTGCTTTCCTTGATCAGGCTCCTTGCCATGGGCTACGTCTACCATCAGTGTACAATATAGGTGGCAGAAGTTAGAACTCTCCCTGGAGAACTGTACTCTGAAGGCCAGATGGGCTATTTAAACCTAACATTTCTTTCTCTTCCTTATGCTGTTTTAAAATCTTTGGCAAACTCTCCCTAGTTGTCCTAGTAACTGCTTGCCCATGCAGCACGATATTTTAAAACTCTGTATTTTAACATTTACTTTTTCTGGATGATTCCCAAGCCCATTGGTTAGTATATTCTGAATCATAACAACCTGTGTAACTAAAAGAGCAGGCGGGCTCATAAATTTAACATGACTTGCAGCTGAATAATGCATTGATATAAAGTAATGTATATGTTTATCACAACTATATACAGAAAAGGGATCTTTCTTTCTTTCTTTCTTTCTTTCTTTCTTTCAAACAGAACTGTTCAGTGGCAAATGTGGCCCATCTTTCTGCTTTTGATTCCTTTACACCCCCAGCAGCCTGCTCTCTACTCCATTTATTCTGACTGAGCATTCTCCACAAACATACTATCAATTCAAAAACTATGGGCTCAGGGCCCACAGTCTTTAGTTAGGTCTATGGTCCTTTAATACCCATGAGACTGCTTAGTAAGATTTTACCACTGAATACTTATTAAAAGGGGAGTGAGTGGTAGGGCAATTATCAAGAAGTAATTCCCTCCCTCTGAATGTAAGGATGAAAAATTTAAAACAGACAGAAGCCCAAATGCCAAAATAATGTCTGTGTGGACACTTACACAGTAATATGCCTCCAGATTAAGGCTCTACTTACTTGCAATATTGCAGATTCCACAACGTTAGGCTTCCACTGCAATTTTTACAAAGGAAGCCCAGGCAGGCATGGGGCCGATAGTGGGGAGTCCCAGGCAGCCAACAGCAGAAAACCAATAATGGACTTTTATTACTTTTCTGCAATCTTGGATGGCTTGTCCACAACTCAGCTGCAATTTTTTGACAATTATCCTGCAATTCAAGCAGGGCCATACTCATGATTTTCAAAGTCAGCAGCTTTTCCTTTTGCTATTGTTCAGCTACTCAGCAGACAGACTAGGCGCTGTGAAAATTGCCTGCACATGTACTACAGATAAGCATACCTGCCATATTCGCTTCTAATGGGAAGGGCCAGCACAGTGGCCACGACACAATTTATGTGCTACAGGTGCCAATATAAAAGTGGGAGGAGGCTTGGTGGCAGTTAGGGATGCCACAGCAATCCCAGATGCAACAGCCTACTGGGTTGTTTATGGCGTAAACATATTCCAATGGCTAAGAAACCACACCAAGGGCAAGAGGCACAGTTGCAGTTGCTATTCCAGCCTTCAAGGAAACGCTGCAGCCTGCCCATCCATTCAGATTGGGAGAAAGACAAATAAATCCGTTCCCTCTCTCGAGGTCTCTGCACAAATAACAACTGTGGTTTTGTGCGGAGAAGCTTAATTACAACCTTAAAGAACAGTTTGAACACTGATGTGGTTGAATTTCCTAACTAAAATTGTGAAGGATAAACAAACATTCTTGTTTATTTCTAGCATCTATTAAGTCAGCAGGAAATATTCATAGGTTTACAGACTTCAAGGCCAGAAGGACCACTGTGATTATCTAGTCTGAACTCCTGTACAACACAGGTCATAGAACTTCCTGAAAATAATTTCTAGAGAATATATTTTAGAAAAACATCCAATCTTGATTTAAATATAAACAGTCATGGAGAATTGACCATGAGCCGTGGGTAACTGTCCTCACTGTTAAGAATTAATGCCTTAGTTCCCGTCTGAGTTTGTCCAGCTTCAACTTCCAGCCATGGGATCCTGTTATACCTTTACCGTCTTGACTTGAGTCCATTATGAAATGTGTTGCCTGTGTAGTATTTAGAGACTGTAATCAACTTCTCAATCTTCTCTTTGTTAAGATACATAGATTGAGCTCTTTGAGTTTACTGCTATAAAGCACCTTTTCTAATCTTTTATCATTCTTGGGGCTCTTCTCTGAACCCTCCAATTTATCAATCTCCTTCTTGAATTGTGTGGACACCAGAAGAGGACACACTATTCCAGCAGCAGTCACATCAGTGCCAAATACAGAAGTAAAATAATCTCTCTACTCTAAAATATATATATGCACTCTACCACTGAACTACACCCCCCCAAACTACAGCTATATCCCCCCAAACTAAACTAGTTCAAATGTTTTTAAAATATAGAACTAACCCAATTAAAAGATGCACTAAAAAGATAATGGCAAGGCAAATGTGGTGTAGAATAATCCTGTAAAATATTATTCTTAGTATGGGTTTAGATGAATATTTCGTTTGCAGCAAGGTGGGATGTAACACTTGCTACACTAAGGCTATGTCTATACTGACGGCGGCAAATTCGCTGCCATCAGTACGCTCTTCTGTGTTCGACTGAGCCGTCTGTTAAGCCGTGCTCAATAGAACACGGAACCAGAGCTGTAACTACAGCTCCATAACTGGAGTAGCACTACGGCAATTGGATGTCATTTCCAGTTGGCTTAGTGCAACGTGTAAGGGGTAGTTAGGAAGTTGGTGGGAGAAACGCAAGGTACTTTACGTACCTTGTGTATCTCCCATCAACTGCCACCAAAAAGTGTGGCAAGCATAGACTAGGGGTCAGTATCTGCTAAGTACCCGTTCAAAGTGGGGTAGACCAAAGCATACTAATGAACCATTAGTGTATGGCAGCAGGGTCCACACAAACACTTTGTGCATGGCAGGTTAGTGTGAGGTAGGTTTATACCCCTGTCTCTCATGAACTGAGTGTTCATTTTCACAAGTCATAACTGTAAGAACAAAATTGCTAGGAAGGTTGTGGTTTTTTTCTACCTCCCTAATAACTCCTTCAGCATTTCATTTGGAAGATCCCCCTCATCTCCACTCCAGCTTTCTGTAGGAATCCCATAGGGTCCCAGTCTTCCCTTCTCTTGGTTTCTGGGTGATTTCATTTGCAAACATTACTTAACTAATGACTTATAGCTCTCCAGACTCTTGACTTTTCTCCTTCTGGTCAAAATAAAATTGTGGCCTGTCCTTCTGATATCTCCTTGTGGATGACTAGCCATCAGCTTCAGTTTAACAAGGCCAAAACAGAACCTCTAAACTTTTCAAATACTCTTTCTCTGAGTCACCATGGACATCACCACCATCCTGCCCATCTCTTACCCTGAAAACCTCAGCCCAGTCTTTGATCCAATCCTCTAAATCTTTATATCCATGCAGTTTTTAAATCTTGCTGCTGCTTCCTAGATAGTATCTTTAGGATTTGGCTTTTCTTCTTCATCCACACAGTTAAAGCTCTTCTCTGGAACCCCATCATTTCATACCGCCAATATTTCTACCTCTTTTCTCTGACACTGACAAATCTCATCCTGCCCTACTTATACCTATTCAAAAGCCTGCTGAAAACATCATTTCCCTGACTTCATGTCATCATTTCCCTTCAATCATATCATCGCTCTCTTTTATCTCTCCACTGATTCCCCATTCACTGCGTCACCTTCAAGGTCTTTCAAGATACATGCCTACACTATTGCTGCAATTTTGACTCTTGCTAGTGCTCTCCCAATGATGCCAGTCTCCATCACCCATTTGTAATTTTTTCAACAAGCCCCTTCTCTCTTTCTGCCATGTTGGTTGGAGCTTCCTCATTACACTTCCTCAAATCCCTTCTTAAAGTTATCCTCTGCCATGATGCCTACAAAAAACTCAACAGTGATTAGGCAGTTGGTGTGTTGTAACACCTGTGCATCATGCTAAACACAGCATCTCATTGTTACACGTTTTTCCCCAAGTCCCCATCTTAGACTCTAAAAACTAGATTTTTAAATGTATCTAAATGTCTTGTTACCATGGGTGTTAGATGCCTAAATAACTATAGAAAGAGGGCCCTAAGCTCTTTGGGACATCGATTATCTTTTTGTTTCGTATCTACACAATGCCCAACATAACAAGGTCCTGATGCAAGATTGTGGCACGGAGGCACTACTGAAATACAAATGATTAACAATGATGATAATATGCTCTTCAGCACAAGTATTTCCTAGGGAGAATGGATTATAAACTTTCTTGATAAAATCAGCCTTCTGGGAGTTCCCTGTATAATTATTGATGAATATTCTAAGCTCTTACTTCAGCAAGTCAGTTTTCTTCAGTTCTGATGATGTGGTTATTAGCAGAGACAAAACCAATAACCTGATTATGATTATTTTCATTCAGACTGGAAAATCTTTGACTACTATGTAGATAAAACCTTTAATTAATGTATAGATAAAAGTAAACGTTCTATCTTGCCTCCTGCCCGCTGAGATGCAGCAAGCATAGACCTATACTTAAGAAGCAATATGTCAGATGGGTTACCTCTTCAATACCACAGTTACTCAACACACAGGTAAAAAGGTAAAAGGTCTCTGCTGTACCTGAGCTAAGGGCTAGATCGATACATCCAAAAATCTGTCCAATATAAATGAAGTCTAATCCAGTTAATCCAATAATGCATGTCTGCTTCAGAACATCTGATCATGTGTTAATTAAATGTGGAGACTGTAAGAGGTATCATAAAAACTGGTGCCAACATTTTCAGAAATGGCCTTCAATTCCGGGTGCCTGAGATACCCTGACCTTTCTTTTCAGAGGTGCTTAGCTGTGACAGCTCCTACTAACTGCAGCTGGAGAAGTGTATATTCAGTATCTCTGAAAATCAGGCCAAAGATGTCCCAAGTTAAGCACCCAAAATAAGAGGACGCTTATGAAAATTTTGGCTTAGGTGGATGGTCAGATTTCAGAACTAGTCAAAGTCAGTCACTGAATAACAGATAGGAATATGCATGCTACATTTATAACACAGAAAAAATGTATTTTAACACCAGTAAGTGCAACTAAAAATTTAATTTACAATATTAGCAAGCACTTATAAAGTGTTATACTTTCAAAATACTATTCAAATGTTAATTAACTCTCTCTATGAAGGACAAAAATACTTACCTGTTTTAAAGATAGAGAAAAACAGGCTCAGGTATTAAGTTAAATCTTATCACTTCCTAAATTCAAAATCACGACAAGTTTTTCCATTACTATGTTCTGAAGCACATTCGTTCACTATTTATTGAGACAAAATTATTTGTTGCAATAAGAATAGAATCAATGCTAGTTTAATCATAACGGGTGGAATTTTTAAAAGCAGAGAGTCGGCCTAACTCTGCTCCCATTAAATTCAGTGAGATCTACCAATGACAGCAGTGACTGCGGAGTTATGCCAATGCATCTTTGAAAATACCATCCTCAATTGATATTTTGTTTATTCTAAAAGGAAAATGAATAGAACAAAGAAACATAATATAAACTGTAAGATGTATTTATACAGACCTTGCATTTGGTAGCTATATGGTGCTTGTCCTGGCTGAGGAGTGCTAAAGCTTGAACCATAGCTTAGAAATCCTGTCTGTCCAGGTGATTGTGACTGTGACAATCCACCTTCTGTCTTGATGCCTGCCCACAATGCACCTAAATCAGTTAGTGACAGCAAATCTATTTGTTCATATTCAAACACTGACAGAAAATAAAACGACATAAATAACAGTACTTTAAACCTACATTTTCTTAGTAACCACTGCATGCATTTTTGTAATGATGCTAAGGGTATGTGCAGTGGAGGCAAGGGAGAAGCTGCATGTAAAATGTAAGTTCCCTAGGGTCAGTTTCAACTCAAAACCGTGATTATTAAAAATCAAGAATTACCAGAGAAATGAATATATGGCAAGTTGCCCTTTCCAGAAAGTTACATAATTTTTATTCATTTCCTGCCAACTCAGTCAAAAGCTAAAATTTCCATAAGTTCATGAATTTCATAGATGGCAGAATACCAATTTCATATAGTTTCAATGAAGTGTAACATAATCCACTCCATTTCATTACATAACTATTGAGATTTGCATTGTGCAATATTTATGGATAAAGGATCAACAGTCCTACATTCAGGTTACACAGCTCCAAAGAGGCTTTTACAAATATAAAAAGAAAATCCTCCTTAAAATTGATTAAATTAGGCCTGTTAGCACATAATATGCATTCTGAAAGTTGGTATGTATTATAAAATAAATACTGTTTTTAAGCAATAAACTATAATAGACATAAATGATGCTAAATATGCCTTAGAGAGGACCTCTCAAACAGGAAGGTTACACTGAAGTCTCATTGACCAGGAAATCCATAGTAAATTATGCTCTAACTAACAAAACTCAGTGTGATCCAAAACTCACTGAAATGGACTCAAACTGACTTCACTGGTCTTTGGATTAGGACCTAAATGAATAAGCAATATATATCAACAATTTGGACACTGCAGTTTAGTTTTAGCTATTAGTGATATTTCATAATGCATATTGTAGAAAAATAATAGCCTTAGAAATAGAATAGTAATATGAGTAATGCAAGAATAGCCTTATATCTTATTGCAGGATTCTGTGATTACTTCTTTGCTCAGAAGCCATTATTATTTGGGGTGAATTATGAAGTGTGGATGAGAAGAACTCTTTTGTAAATGACAAACGATAAGTCATTTACTTTTTGATTCAAGCTTTAAAAACTGAAGTCCTCTAGGATGTATGAAGGGGGGAAGGTGCAAAAAGTCATTACCCATGTACAATATGCAGTTACTTGCCCAATACAGTTCTACATGCATGACTGCATATTTTTCATGTGTTCCTGAGACACCCATTTTGAAATTACGGCCCTTCATTTTAAAAAAAAAATAATTTCTCCTACATAACTACCCAAGTCATTTGTGTTTAAATAAGAGTTGTTTCCTCTTGATGTTCTCCTTCCGCTTCTATTTCACTCTGCAATTAAATCATAAGGATGAATCTGATCCCACTGTGAAACTTCCATTTTTATAGCGCTGGTATCAACAATCCTTAGAGACGTTATCCTCCTCTTTCACAATTCAAGAGACCTTTGCAATGCTCCTTTGGATTTCTTTTAAAAAAATATTAGTTTAAATTGAGATCAAGTTGAGATCCTTTATTAGTCCCTGCGTCAACTTCCAGCCTTTGAGTGTCTGCAGGGGGCATTTCTCCCAGTTTATGCCTTCTCCCAGCATGGGGATAGACAAGGGATATAGCGGATAAGTAGGAGGCGGCTGCTAACTGGAAGATGATGCGCCACTGACAGCTTCCAGTTCTGACCCTTCTGCAAACTACTGAGGAATAGGGAGAAGTGCTTTTCACATCCTGACATTTCACAACTCCTTGTCTGCTTTCCTTCAGTGGCTTCATCTACCAGCTCTTCATGCGCCCTTACCCTCTCCTTTTCTTTTCACTAGTCCAGACGTGCAAAGGTGGAGGGAGCACAAATCAGGATCAAAGGGGAGATGAAACTGTTAAATGAAGCCTTTACAATATGCCACTAAGGAAACACAGGCAGACAGCAGTAGAGTGCTTCAGGAAATGAAAAAGTACATTTCTCCAGTCTCCTCAGTAGTTTTGCAGAAAAAGAGCAAGCAGCTCCCTAGAAGCCATTTGCCAGGGGCACGTCCTTCCTTCCATTCACTTCCTGCTTTCATGATTTCAGCATGGCAGAGATGTGGGACAGAGGACTAGCCTCTGCTTGACAGATACCTAAGGATTGCTCTGACTGGTGCTCCCTGTGTCCCCTGGGCAAGACCTTCTGAATAACCATCCTCAATCAAGGAAATTGAGAAAGGATTGGGATTCTAATTTTCAACCTCAATTAAAAGTGACATGAAAATTAATAAACTCCAACTGGAATTTGACAGAACGTGGTCTTTCAAGTTTTGACAAGTCTTTTTCGGTAAGTCCCAGCCCAGGTCTACACTATAAATTTACATTGGTATAACTGCATCCCCCAGGGTATGAAGAATCCCCACCACTGAGAGACAGAGTTATATTGACCTAACCTTCCAAGGCTTTTCCCATCAACATAGCTAGCGCCTCTTGTGGAGGCAGATTAACTACACCAATGGGAGATGCTCATCTTCACAGTAGCATCTTCACAAAGTGCTGCTGTGCCATTGCAATATTTTTAAGGGCAGACCTGCCCCCAGACATAACAACAACAACAGAGAGTAAGAGAGAGACCTAAAAAGCAAATGCTGTCCTTCCAGATGAGCAGGATGTACCCTAACTCTGCTATTTTGCTCATTCTAAAAGTGTTGGAACCCGAAGGCATGGAGAGAGTAAAAGACGAAGCACATGACAAGATGGAATCCGGCCACAGATCCAGGAGGAGAATTTTGTTTCTAATAAGGCTCCAATCCTGCTTGCTTTGTGTTCATGAGCAGTTCCACTGTCTTCAGCATGACTCCTCACGTGAACACAGACTGCATGACTGGGGCCTAAAGATGTACTTCAATGTAATTGTACACAAGGAAATCTTTTATGTCAACTCCCACAGTAGGTTTGTTTTTTAATACTACTGTTAAAACAGCGAGAAACATACATAAAAGAACCTAGGTCCAGTGGACACGTAGGAAAATTTTTAAAAAATGCAATAAAACATATGACTTAGCCAGTTTTTCAGTTGTAAAAAGAAGTTCTGTAATGCAAAATGTGCAGGACAAAGCTAATTAAAGTCCTAGGCTCTGTAGATGGAGGGGACTGTAAAAAAAGCAAGAGACTAGTAGCTAACAACTAGCAGAGGCCAAATAAAGCAACTGACATAGGCTATGTCTACACTTGTTAATTTAAGTCGACTTAGCATGTCCACACTTAAATTTTAAGTCGACTTTGGGGGGGACCCTACCAAGTCGACCTAGAGCATACACACTGGATGCCTAGGTCGACTTCTAGGGGCTAGGTGGACCTGGGACAGGTCCACAGTGGCGGGGGGGGGCACCCCTTGCCAAGTGCCAGGGGGCTCAGCCTTTGCCCCATTGTACCTGGGTACAATGGGGCAAAGGGGGACAGGGACACTGGCAGGGCATAGGGGCAGGGTGGGCTGGGCTCTGCCCTGCCCTATGGGGAGGCATGCCAGGCTCTCCCTGTGCCACCCCCCCAGGAGGAAGGGCAGTGGGGGAGACCTGGAGAGCCCTAAGTCGACTTAGAGTCGACTTAGGGCTACTCCAGGTCTACACTGGCTTAAGTTGACTTTAGAAAGTTGACATAAGCCAAAAGTCAACTTAAAAGCAGGTTTAGTAAAGTCAACTTAATTTTCCTTAAGTCGACTCAAGCAGCTTGCTTAAGTCGACTTAAGGAGAGTGTAGTGTAGACGCAGAGTAAATTAAATCGATTTAAGCAAGCTTAAGTCAACTTAATTTACAAGTGTAGACACACCCATATAGAGCACTGAAAATAGGGAGGCAGCTAATTTGATAGGGTGTAATCCAGACCCCACTGAAGTCAATGAAGGTTTTACCACTGATTTGAATGGGGACAGAATTTCACACAGAAGTACCAAGGGAGCAAGAAAAGCAACTGTCTGGGCTGCCAAAGCCACCAAAAATAGTCAAGGACCAATAGAGATCTCAAACAAGAGAAACATTCATTTACAGTATGTGTCAGAAAAATAAATTATCACTGAAAATATATTTTAAATATTATACAAAGGAAATGCTGTAGATGTTTAAAATATGCAGAAAATAAATGAAATACAATACATATATTTATAGCCATTTATTTTATATGTAATATATATCAACATATGCACTACATAGAAGAACAATGTGGAATTTTTCTTATAACAAGATTTTTTCTTATAAGTTGGGGATGCATCAGTTGGAAGTGACAGAGGAGGAGAAGGACCTGGGCTTACTGGTTGATCACAGGATGACTATGAGTCGCCAATGCAATGCAGCCGTGAAAAAAGCTAATGCGGTCCTGGGGTGCATCAGAAGGGGTATTTCCAGTAGAGATCGGGAGGTTTAGTACCATTATAGACCGCTCGTGAGACCTCATCTGGAATACTATGTGCAGTTCTGGGTTCCCATGTTTAAGAAAGATGTAGTCAAACTGGAACAGGTGCAAAGAAGAGCTACAAGGACGATTTGCGGAATAGAAAACCTTCCCTATGAGAGGCGACTTAAAGAGCTTAGCCTAACCAAAAGAAGGATGAGGGGAGATATGATTGCTCTCTATAAATACATCAGAGGGATAAATACCAGGGAGGGAGAGGAATTATTTAAATACAGTGCCAATGTGGGCACAAGAACAAACGGATACAAACTGTCCATCAGGAAATTTAGGCTTGAAATTAGACACAGGTTTCTAACCATCAGAGGAGTCAAGTTCCGGAATAGCCTATCAAGAGGAGCTGTGGAGGCAAAAACCATAGATGCCTTCAAAACTGAGCTTGATAAATTTATAGAGGGGATGATATGGTGGGACGGCTTAGTTTGGCATTTGTCCATTTTTTACTACTGGTGATAGATATGCCAGTGGCCTGGGAAAGGGCGTTAGATGGGGTGGGTTCTGAGTTATTACAGAGAATTTTTTCTTGACTGGCTGGTGAAACTTGCCCACATGCTCAGGGTTTAACTGATTGCCATATTTGTGATCGGGAAGGAACTTTCCCCCAGGGCAGACTGGCTTGGACACTTAGGATTTTTTGCCTTCCTCTGTAGCATTGGGCATGGCTCACTAGCTGGTTGATTCTCTGTATTTTAAAGTCTTTAAATCATGATTTGAGGACTTTAATAACTCAGTCATAGGTTAGAGGTTCATTACAGGAGTGGGTGGCTGAGGTTTTGTGGCCTGCCTTGTGCGGGAGGTCAGACTAGATGATCATATTGGTTCCTTCTGACCTTAGAGTCTATGAGTCTATATCATATTGTCAGCATTTTGGAGTCTTGATGGCATTCGCTTGAAATTCCACCACTCCCGAATTCCAAAACTACTCAAATTAAACTTCTTGGATCTGATCCTCAGCTTATATAAATCAGAAGAGCTTGATCAGCTTCACTGGAACTATTCTAGTTTACACCAGTTGAGGATCAAGCCCTGTATTTATCAATTTATCCTTGTATGCACTCAGATTCCATGTTGATTCTTAGTGAAATCAACATGAGTAAGAGAAGGCAGTATTAGTTCCTTAAATTTTACATTTCCCCTTCACCCATTTCTATGAAAAATGAAACATTTGATGAATGCATCTCTCTCCTATCCATTTCCTTGGTTTCTATTAAGGGTAGCAGTAAATAATAGAAATAAAAAGTAACATCAAATATTTCTATGGGAGGTTATGGTGGTTGATGTGGATTTGTCTGAGTCATGTTTGTCATGTACATTCTAAATAAGTCTCCAGTAAATACATATATTAAGCTTTTCACTACTCCATAAAAGGGAACTGAACGATTAAATGATTTTGACTATGAATATGCACATGAACAGCTGTCATATAAAACACAGAGAAAACATTTCCTAAGGGTCACACAGCTGCTGGGTAAAAGATTTTTTATCCCCAAATTAAATAATTTTGATGTCAACTCTCACTCACCATATGATGGGATTCCGTAGGGCTGGCCTGCCTGTGGGTATGTGGTATAAGCAGTAGCTTGCTGCATCCCTGTTGTAAACTGCGTCTGCCCATATGCAGCCATAGTTTGTGATGAAGGGGTAGGAAGAATATGTGGATATGGTCTGCTATTGATTACAAATGACAAAAAAATAGCATCTGTAGTACACTTGATTAATATATGGTTATAGACTACATGAGAGAACAGAAGCTCTACATAATCTTTAAAATACAAACTTAGCTCAAATAAAATCACATACTTCCTCAAGAACAAGTTTTAGGTTCAACTATGATTTAACAGATGAACCCAGTTATGATTCTAAATGAGGTTAAAATCTGCTCATTTATTGCTGTTATTATTATTTAAAGAAGATATCTTACTTGGAAGGATAAATCTGTGCTGGGGAAAACTGATGAGTTTGTCTTGGGCTGAAGCCACTGCTTCCAATTGCTGCACCAAGGAGAAAAGAAAGCACATACCAATGTAAACACAAAGCTAAGCTAAGGATTACTTTTTGCTAACAGAATTTCAGATTTAACTAAATCAAAATATCATTAGTACTTTGACCTATAAAATGTTTTAATAGGGACATATACCAATAAAGGAATGCTCAGTATTAAAATTAAATGCTTGATTAAAATTTTCAAATTTTAAATTGCCCGTCTTTGTACAATTCCAGAGCAATAAATTATTTTTTGCTTGCATGCAGATGACATTTTCAAGGGAAACAAATTATTCTCAAATGGGTGCCAATGGAAATAATTTCCTTCCACATTTTCAAAGGGATATGACACTTCAGCACAACCTTTTATTAATGTTAAAATATCATAGAAATGTAGGACTGGAAGGAAACTCAAGGGGTCATTTAGTTTAACCACCTTCACTGAGGCAGAACCAAGTAAACCTAGACCATCCTGACAGGTGTTTGTCTAACCTGTTCTTAAAAACCTCCAATGATGGAGATTCCACAACCTCAAAAGCCTATTACCGACCTTAAGTACCCTTATAGTTAGAAAGTTCTTCCTAATAATCCAGTCTAAATTCCTCTTGCTGCAGATTGAGCTCATTACTTCTCTCAGTCTATTTGTCTCAGTTTTTGTATCTCTTCCTCATATAGGTTAGGTTTCCTAGACCTTCCATCAATTTTGTTACTGTCCTCTGGACTCTCTTCAATTTCTTCACATCTTTCTTACAGTGTGGTGCCTAGAACTGAACACAGTACTCCAGCTGAGGCCTAACCGGTGTCAAGTAAAATGGGACAACTATCTCCTGTTTCTTACACACAAAACTTCTGTTAATACATACAGAATGAATTAGCCTTCTTCAAAACTGCATCACATATTCAATATTCATTCTTATTAATAATTCATATGACTTATATTCAATTTGTGATCCTCTATACCCAGCCCCCTTCCACTCCAGATCCTTTTTGGCAGCACTACCACTTAGCCAGTTATTCACCCATTTTTCCTTCCTTAGTGTAACACTCTACACTTCTCTTTCTTGTTGATTTTAGACTAATTCTTTAATTTGTCAAGGCCATTTTGAATTCTAAGCCGGTCTTTCAAAGTGCTTGCGACCCCTCCGAGCTTGGTGTCACCTGCAAATTTTATAAGCATACTCTCCACTCCATTATCCAAGTCATTAATGAAAACATTAACTAGTACCAGGACTGATCCCTGTGGCACCCCACAAGACACATCCTCACAATTTGACAGCAAATCACTGATAACCGCTCTTTGAATATGATCTTTCAACCAGTTCTGTAACCATTTTATAATATTTCCACTTAGACCACATATCCCTAGTGTGATTGACAATGTCATGTGAGACTATATCAAAAGTCTTAGCACAATCAAGAGAGATTACTTTTACAGTTTTCCCCCTACTTTCTAGCCCAGCAGGTGTTACTTGTTCTTGACAAATCCATATTGGCCATTATAACTTTATTATTTCCAATGTGCTTACAAATTGATTGTTTAATATTTTGTTACAGTATCTTTCCAGGCATGGAAATCAGGCTAACTGGTCTATAATTTCCTGGCCCTTTTTGTTCCCCTTTTTCAATATTGGTGCTTGTATCCTTCTCCAGTCCACACAGATTTCACAAGTCTTGCATGTATCTTGACTGTAGTCTTACATGAGTTTTCAGAGATAATCACCAACAGCTCTGAGAATGCTTCAGCTGATTCTTAATGTATCCTAGAATGAATTTCAATAGGCCCTACTGACCTGAATATATCTAACTACTCTATAACCTGTTCATTCCCAAGTTTGGCTTATGTTCCTTCCCCCTTATTGTTAATATTAATTGTGTCAAGCATGATCACAATTCACATTTTAGTGAAGACCGAAGCAAAACACCTGAGCCTTCTTTAAGCCATCCATTATTAGCTCCGATTCCCCACTAATTAGAAGACCTGTTTTCCTTCATCTTTCTCTTGATCCTAATGTGCGTCTATAACTCCTACTTATTGTCTTTTGTGTCCCTTGCTACATGTAACTCATTTTATGCCTTAGATTTTCAGATTTTGTCCCTCCATGCTTTTGCTCTTCTTTCATACTCCACCTTAGCAATTTGTTCAAGTTTCCCCTTTTTGTGTTCAAAGATTTGATTTTATAACAAAGTTTTAAGTATGTTTCCTGTTGAAAATATACAGGTAATTTGGTAGCATGTGCCTCTTTTAAAAATAATTCTGTAACAGATATTGCAAGAAAAGAAGATAAATGTGAAAGATGTAATATAGCCTATCTACTTATTTCTAATACGTTTTCAGACTTTTATAACATTCAATATTTCAAAAAGATGTCATCATGAAATAGCATATTGTCTTAATGAAACATTGTTAAATATGTAAGGTCAGGAAATTACCCTAACTTCACAGGTTTTTTTTGCTGAACTTCATAGATTAAGAGAACAAAGTAACTATTTATGACTCCACAACCAATCCTGTTAACACAAGAGTTTTAAATCCAGAAGACTTTTAACTAGATCAAATACTTTGTATATATACACACATGCACACACGCATGGAGGTATACCTTCTAACTGTAGTTTCCACTTCATGCATCTGAGAAAGTGGGTTGCAGCCCATGAAAGCTTATGCCTGAAGAAATGTGTTAAGTCTTTAAGGTGCCACAGGACTCTCGTTGTTTCTGCTAGATACAGACTAACTCGTCTACCCCTGTGGAACTATTAGAGGTAGGGAAGTATTACTGCCATTGTACAAAGCACCGGGAAGATCTGATCTAGACTACTGCACACAACGGTGGTCATCCCTGTTCAAAAAAGAGGAATTCAGACTGGGATTGGTGCAGAAAAAGTATATGAAGATGATTAGGAGACTGGAGAGCATATCTTATGAGGATATCAAAAGATCTTGTCTTGTTTAGCAGAACAAATGCTGACAGGGGATTTAATACATCAGAAGGAGGGAGAAGTACTATTTAAACTAAAAGACAGTAGTGGCGCAAGAACAAACAGGTATAAACTGGCTATGAGTAAATTTAGGCTAGAAATTAGAAGAAAATTTCTATCCATCAGAGGACTGAGGTTCTGGAACAGCCTCCCAATAGCAACAGAAGGAAGAAGCAGCTTAACTAGTTTGGAAATTGGGGCTTGATAAATTTATGAATGGGACTATATGAAAGATATATTATAAAAGATAGCAGAGGACTGGTCTCAATGATTCAGGAGATTCCTTCCAATCCTATGTCCCTATTATTTTGAGATATTCCAAGACTAAAACTGTCTTCTCTCAGATTACTATTTGGGTGTCACTTCTTCTCTATGCGCAAGATCTGTTTTGAGTCCCTCACTAGGAAAAGGTAAATTTCAGGTTATGAGACCACTAATAAATCTTTCCTGCCGTTAGCCAACCAAAAAATTGCATGCCTAGTGTTAGGTATTTGCGATCAAACAGAAGATGCACAAAGTACTACCTGATATTATTTCTAAAGATAGTCAAATCAGAATCTGATTTTGTCCATAGGAAGCATGCAGATTTGTTCTCAGTACTACAGAATTATTTCTGAGTGACCATTACCAAGAAAGACAACACAGAATTTTTTTCTTCTTTTCCTTTTCTTTATCTCATTTGTCTCAAGCCCAAAGTAAATATTCTAGCTATATAATCTACATGACATATATTATTTATTACAAGAATCTCTGTAAATAATTTACAGTCTAAGAGTCTTCTCGTACACTGTGCTTTCAAACAGCTGTGAAAAATGGAGACATAAAATTAAGACAATATCTTTCAGAGCAGTTAGGGAATTGGCATCCATGTCTTTCAAGGATTACTAAGGCCCATATGATGGGCTCAGTGGTGCCCCACATCCAAGCTCTGTTTTGTACAGCAAAGACTGCCATGGTTTCAGTTACATTTACCCAATCTGGGGAGCCCCAGCGTCAGGATTGGGGAGGGTCTGCTGAAACGTATGTCTGCATATCTTACACCACTAGATGATCAATAGAAGGCTCTGTTCTGCCACACCCTTCATCTTCACCCCTCACATGCGGCTTATGCTGAGAAAGGTGAATGTGCAATCTGGTATAGAAATTGCCTCTGGTGGGTTTATGCCAGTTCGCAGTTATCCTTCGCAGGGAACTGTTTTCTGGCCAGTTACAGCCAGAATCTATCCTCTGCCGTTTGAGTGACTCAAAGGGGATGGAGTATAACGTACAACCAATCCCTATCCCTCTTAAGTCCAAAATTTTGAGTTTTGATCTCTGAATGAAGGTATTACTGGCAGCTGTTGCCCAATCTGTAGCATATCAGCACACACATCTGTGTCCTATACCAATTACCCGGTTATTTTTTTAGTTTTATTAACATTTCTATTAATATTATTAATTATTTAAACTTATTTATTAATAACATTAATTATCTGGACATATTATCTGATTAATTTTTAAAGTGACTCTTTAAAGCCAACTTGAGTCTGCACTCACTGCTATAATCACCAGAGCTCTACTGCACCTCTCTGCAATCATGACTGTAATTTATGAGTTCATAATTCAGTCCAAATTCCACACAGGAAAAAGACAGCAATATATAAAGAACAGTGCTAATTCACAGATTTGGGATTAATTTGCATCCTTTCCCCCACCTTTTAGAGACCTATTAGCACAAATGGCAAATGTAAATATCTGCACATTATGGGGAACAGCCAGAATTCTGAAGGCATCATAAAGATAAACAAGCAAAAAGGAAAACAAACACGAAGTTCTGTGTCAACTTAAAAACCTAACAAATGCATGCATCTGCCGAAGTGGGTTCTAGCCCATGAAAGCTTATGCCCAAATAAGTTTGTTAGTCTCTAAGGTGTCACAGGACTCCTCATCTGTTCTGCTGAAACAGACTAATAGGGCTACCTCCGGGAACAAGCAAGAAGGAGGATTTCAAACTTCCATCTCATTTACAATGCAAACAAGAGCATGAGATGTGGATTTGAGAGTCGTCAGAAAATAAAACACACAAAAAGGAGTTTCAGAGGGGTAGTCATGTTAGTATAGTTCAGCAAAACAAACAAGGAGTCTTGTGGCACTTTTAAAGACTAACCAATTTATTTATTGCGTGACCTTTCATGGGAGAGATCCCACTTTGTCAGATGCTTAAAAATGGGGGGAAAAAAGGTTGTGGGAGGAGGGATAAATGCAGTTAAGCAAATGTAATCACAGGATCAGGTCAGATTACTTCAGCAAATCAAACAGGTTGTACTGATTCAAACTAAGGAGTTTGGGACACAATACTGCGCTAATCCCAAGAGGAACTCCCAGTGAATTTACCCATGGATATCAATTAGCTGATCTCGCATTCCTTACTCATAGAAAACTCCCATTGACTTTTGCCTGAGTAAGGTGTGTAAGATCAGCTATAGAACCTTTTATTTTTAACTTCTGCACACAGTATGTAGACTGTAAAAGGGGAAGAAAACAAAAAGTGAAAAATATCTTTATTTATTCCTTACCTGATCCTGAGAAATTGTCTAAAGACCCGTCTGCTGTAGTCGTAGCAATCTCACTGCTGCTCATTGGTTCTGTTTTAACTAGAAATATAAATAATACATATTCTTCATGCTCCTAATATTTGTGCACACGTACTCATGCACACACATTATTCACAAAATACGACTAAAACAATCTTCTAACAAATATTTGCTACCTGTATTTTTCATTTTATACACACACATGCATATACACACCCCCTACCTGCTTCTGTCCCCAAGGAATAAGAGCTACTGTGACAAACTAGAAGACAGATGAATAGATCAACCAATGAGCCTCCATGGAACTTTGTGCACCCTTACTGTTCTTAATCTTTTAGAACCAAAATATCTATAAGGCGGGGCTTGACAAAACTGGCTCCAAGCTAGGCACCAGCATCTTCATTTTTGGTCGCCAGAGTGCACTCCTCCACTGCATTTCCTCAGTGGAGCTAGGAGCCAGTCTACAAATCCTAGTCGCCATGGCAACCTGGCGCCTGAGTTTTGTCGAGTCCTGCTATAAGGGTATGTGTTAAGAACAATTCAGTAAGTCATTGTAGGTTGCAGAAATAATTTTGAATGAGATGAAATGATTTGAATGAGACAAAAATTGAAGCACTCCCTTAATGAATTTCTTCTAAAGGTTGGCTGAAAACCTTTTGCCCAAAATATTTTTTGTTGGAAGATTGGGTTTTCAACCAAACAATTTTTTTTCATGGAAAGTGCCTGCTTTCAGCTGAAAATGTCAGTAGTCTGAAGAACCGAACACTTAACATTTGATTTTTTTTTCAGCCAAAAGCCAAATTTTTTCAGTATTCAAATTTTCTTTGGAAAAATCAGAATTTTCCATGAGAAATTACACAATTTTTTCCTTCAATTTTCACAGAAATTTTCCATGAAAAAAACCCCCTATGTTCTAACTAGCTCTAATTTTCCTTTCTGATAGTAGATTTCTGCTATGAAAAGTGACTGTATAAGAATGACAATTTCTTATTCCCCAAATCTGTCCTGTGTGAGCTATATTGCTAGTTACTTTGTTGACAAAAAAGTTTTTATACCTTTTTGCTCTGGTTTGCACAGCACAGCCAACACAGATTTTTGAGAAAAAAAGAGCTAGACCCTCTTCTCGGTCATGCTTCATCAATAGAATTATTAGTCCCAGCCTCAATTATTGCACCTCATCCTCACTTTGTGCCCAGTTCCTCAATTGGTGGGCACAGATCTGCCCTTAATTTAGCATGGATGTTGCTATAGGCAAAATTTCAAGGCAATGACTTGCATAAGAAATCATTTAGACAACATAAGCAACCCCATAATGCCACTTTACCATACCAGCCTTTCTGAGTAGGCTACACTGCAAGTCAGAACTACATTTACAAATATCTCCAACCCTGAACCCCAGGCAAAAAATGATTTTGCCAGGAAACTGGAATTATCATTGATGGGAATCCACGTAAAGCTTGCAAACTGGGCAGGGCTCTCTTCATATATATTTCTCTTCCTCTGTCCTTCCCTGAAATTGCCATGAGATTCCCTAACTCACATTTCCCCAACCATGAGGAAAGTGGGGTGGGTGTGCGCGCACGAGAGAGCATGACTGATTATGTGATGTAATATAATTTAATCAGGGGTGAATCATTAAACTGACAGAGGGGCCCATCTTTCCCAGACCAAACCCCTAGCTCCCTGCGCATGCCTTTTTCCCTCTTACTTGACCTTGGCCAAATGATCTGTCCCTAACCCCTCAAGCTTCTTATCTCTTTTCACTCCCATGCTAGGTTCTTTGCCTGTAATCCCGAGCTAATGGAGATCCACATCTGGCTTACGGGAGTTTATAAAGTCTAGTACACTCATAGTTCTACTTTTACAATACTATTAATAACTAAATGATTCCCCCTCATAAAATCCCCCTTACTAGTTAAAGAGAAGAAAAACAGACACAGAAAGTCAATGAATACACGGATCAGTCCAATTTACCAATCCAGTGGACCATGCTGCCTCTCTACAGGGTATGCAAGTGTCCCTTCATGTACAATGCTGTCGGTCTCTATCCTGCCCAACACTTTGTGATTCTTCCTAGACCAGTTTTCATAAGGCAGCTATGCCCATATGAATGATGCTGGAGGATTTGTTCTCTGGTTAACAAATAAGGTGGGAAGAAAAGCAAAGCAAAGCAAAGAAAAGCCTGAACCCAGCTTGGGAATTGTGATAGACGGAAGCTAATTTATACAACCAGTTTCCCCCAGCTACTCCATTTTTCACTAATTGTGGGGCTAATTCTGTCCGTCTTTGGCTTTAGCCTTCTACAAACCTTCTTCTCAGACATGGCCACTGCATTGCCAGCATCTGCAGCAATTTATTCAGGTGCTCTCACAGTCCAGAGATGGAATATATAATTAGCTTAATTATCAAATATATAATTATATTATGTATAATTTCTTTTTGTGAGAGCCTTTTTTGGAGGAATATTAATTTTCTAATGGGAAGAAAATGCCATAGTTACTGTTCAAATAAAAACCTGGTTCATATCTCCTGCTTGCATTTCATCTGGATTTCATATTTTTGTTAGAGTGTCATTAAAGGAAAAACTGATCAGCAGCCTAGCTTCACCTTCTATGACTTAACAGCAATATTTTACTGCAGTAACTTCTAGAGTTGAAAACGTCTAACTGGTTCTAAAACATATAATGATTCCTAAAATAAAGGAGATACAAATATAGAACATATATTGTAGCTGCATGATCTAAGCAGGAAATGTAATACTAACTGCTGACTGAAGCAGTCAAAACTTTTGGAACAAATCACCCCAAATTCTTCTGCCATCTGTCCCATCTAAACTGTTATATTTCTTGCATATATGAAAATTAGGATAAGAAAGTGTGGGTGCACCGAGTTCCTGATTTGGACTCTCATTTGTAAGTGTAATTTACGAATAAGCTTTACTATATCTTCATTAGGAAGAACCACGATGACCTTCATGCTGCACTTAATCAGTAATTTGATGGTGATGAACAGGAATTGAAGAGCCTTCCTCCCCCAAGCAGCCATAGTTTTATCACGGTGTCAGCAAGTAATTGCATACTTTGATCTGCCTGGGACCTAAGAACATACTAGCGGAGGCTCTTAGTTTGTTACGCGAAGAAATAAATTCAGAAATGATAGCGTAGCAGTCTATCCTGCAGAAATCATTTATAACCAGACATAGATTCTGACCACAGAGAGAGCTGTCCAACACATCCAAAAGATAAAGCAACCTACTGAATAGTGAATGCTTCTTCAGAAACTCAAAGAGAGAAGTGAGAAGAGTTTAGGAGATGAGCTGGGAACAAAAGTACAAACAAAAAGTGCAAGTCAATCAGAAATCATTTCACTGATCTGTGTCTATCAAGCGAAAATAAGAAGCTGTCCAAGGAAGCAAAACTGGAAAGTCATGGTACATTAATCTGTTCATACCAAGTAGAGAACCATCCTTTCTTAAGCATGTGCTGTTTTTTTTCCCCTATTGCCTAATAAATGTTTCCTAAATAACCTGAGGACTCTAGTTTCCCTACTTTTCACACATACACTAAAGTATCTGCAAGCCACTCTAAGCCTTCACAGTATGTCACTGAGCAGCCAGTGAGACTGGTACCACTACAATGCATAACATATTTTGCAAGTTTTCCTGGATAATTTTTAATAATGTGTTCAGCTGTAAGAGAGGGAAGAAAGAGGGACTGGCTAACAGTTCCCACTGAGGCTGCTGAGTAACTATAATTGAATGTTAAGCTAGTAAATAGAGGAGACACTACTATTCATTAAGATATGTTTTCTTTACTAACACTTGAATCAACGCTACCACACTTTGCAATGTAAGCCCAGGGTTCAAACTCAGGATCTGACCTAACCCCTATTCTGTATACACATGAATTGCATTAACCCGGGGCTCGGAACTAGGATTTCAGGGTGTGGAGAGTCTGAGCCAATGTCAAGCCAGGACTCAGGAGTCAAGCCCTGTTGCAATGTAGACTTGTGCTCTGGAAGTCTGCCAAAAGTTCCATGGGATGACTTTCTTTGTCCTCTGGCCAGTCAAGTTTTCAGCCACAGTGCAACATGAACAAAGGGCTAGAGCAGCCACATTTTGGGAAGGCACTAGGAAGTCTGGGACTTGGGTAGTTGAACGCGAACCCAAATAATGCAGCATAGATGCTGAAATCCCAGGTTGGGCCCCATAGTTCAACAATTCCTAACCCGGGGTTACAAATGAGTGTAGATACTCAAGCCCTAGGTTAAAAAATCCATGGTCTGCTAAACTAAGTTCTGCTAACCCAGGGCTTACATAGCTTTCAAGGGCACAGCTCCAAGGTCTTTTCAGAAGTGAAATATTATCCCTCCTTCTTCATAGAGAGGGCACATTCATCTCTAAGTTGCTGAGTTTTTATGCTGGTGAAACACCAGTGGCACAGACCTGCACTAAAACAGAGGTGAAGCTGATCTAGGCTATTAGTAGGAGTTCCAGGAATACAATTCAGATGGGTTCTTTCTGCAAAGATCCCCTGCTAAGGAACATCATCATCATCATGCACAACATGTTCAGATTTGGTTTGTAGATCAAAGAAATCTGAACAATCTGTGCAAATGGAATGTCTGCACCAAACATTCTTTTGTAAAATTGTTCCTTTCCCCATTATTTCTAACATTTTAAAATTGGATTTAAAAAGTAAAACTGAACCAAGGAAAACAAAAAACCAGACTCTTAGCCAAAAGCAAAAGGCTAGCATAGTGGTTCCCAACCTGTGGCCCAGGGGCCAAAAGTGGCCCTTAGGGGCTTTCAAAGTGGCCCACAACTCCCGTCCTGCTGGGTGCAGAAGGGAACCACTGCCTAAGGACCCAGGCAGAGTATGTTTCTGCATGGCTAAAATGCCAGTGCAGGCTCCTTGCTGGAGCCAAGAGATTTGAAGGGATGGGAAATCAGCGCTCCCCTACTCCTGTCTGTGGCAGGGAGCACGGCAAAGCGCTCCACCTAGGTCCATAGATATTGAGGTCCCTGCTGGAACCAGAGGGAGGGGGGCACTGATCTTCCATCTTTCTGGCTGCAGAAGGGAGCCACTACCTAGGGAACCAGGTAGAGCACACAGGGGTAAGGACGTGCATGGTTTCCCTGCTGCAACCAGGGAGATGAGAGATCAGCAAGGAGGCAGCCTCTTTGCGGAACTGTTCTGTCTGGCTGGAGGGGTCGGGGTCTTCTGGCAGAGACTGGCGGCCCTCTAGGGTTGTAAAAATTGTATCTGTGGCCCTTGAGCCAAAAGGTTTAAACCACTGGGCTAGCAGATAAGAGTTCAGAAAGCTGCGTGTTTCTCCCTCTTTCTCGCTCACGCACGCATGCACAGCATGCAAAAATTGGAGTTATTAAAGCTGCTGAAGAAGCTTTAGATTTGTTGCATGTTGAACTACTTTAGTTGAAGACATTTTATTTGCTATAAATGAAATGGATCCTACTTGTGTATATGTATTTAAATGTTTATCTTGAATGGCTCTTATATTAGTTTTTGAGCACCACTAAGCGAAACAGCTATAAAACAGAATCTACAGGCATTATCTGGCTTACTTGCCAAGCAACAATTATTCCAATTCACTGTTGTCACATCGCAAATGCACAAATATCACACAACTGTAGGCAGTTGACAGGCAGTAAGCCCTTTTTAAAATCTAGCCTGGATTTAGTGAAGCTACTTTGAGGCTATTTTTAGAAATCTTGATAATAAAAAAAATACAAAAATGACCATTAATGCAACATTAAGATTGAAAATTCAAGCAGAGGTCCCTGAAGTTAAGATTTCTATTGCAGTATGAACTTGAACATGCCGCACATCTTGTATATTTAATGGTATAGATGATTGTATTACTGGTAGTTAATTGTAGTGAAGTTGTGTTGGTCCCAGGATTTTAGAGAGACAAGGTGGATGAGGTAACTTCTATCTTTTATTGGACCAACTTCTACTATTCAGACTGTCACAGCTACATATAAGGCAGAACAGACTGTTTAGCATAAGTAGTTAGCACATATTGTAAAGGATCATTCAAAGTAGAGTACCCCATTAGCTCTTCTTTAGTCATAGGGCAAAAAACAGGGGGTAGTGGTTACTTGTTGTAATAAGCCATAAATCCAGCGCGTCTGTTCAGTCCATGATTTTTAGGGCTTATCTACATTTGAATCACAGCAACTGGCACAGCTGTAGCATTGCTAATGCAGACACTCAAGGTTGATGGAAGAGAGCTCTCCTGTCACCATAATATACCCACCTCACCCAGTGGCAGTATCTATGGCAGCAAGATTGCTTCTCCCACCAACACAGCACTGTTCACAATGGCACTCAGGCCAGTGTAACTTACAACACTCAGGGAGGTGGCTTATTCATACTCGTGTGAAAAAAATTATACCACCATGTGTACAAGCCCTTACTGTTACATGATTAGGTCAATGTACGATACCTTGGGTTGACCTAGGTATGGAAGGTCTTCACTTACATTTGGTTCCACTGACATAAGTGCCTCTCTACACTGATTTTAATAAAACCATTTCCCTAAATGGCATAGAGCATGGGTAGATGTAATTAGGTTGATACACTGTCAATGTAGACACTGTGTTGCTTATGCTAATTGTTACTGGCTTTCAGGAGCCCAATGTCCTACCCTGACAATACTATTGATACAAGTGCTTCTTGTGATGATGCGCACTGTGAACACAGGAGCCAAGTGTGCATACACAAGTGATTTAATAACTCTAGTGGCTGTGTGCCAACGTAAGTTAGGTTGATATAATTTTGTAGTCTAGACATGGCCTTAGTTGTAGATCTGAAGAAGAGCTCTGTGTGGCAAGAAGCTTGTCTCTCTCAACAACAGAAGTTGGTCCAATAAAAAAATATTACCACACCATTCTTGTTTCTCTGTCAATTAACATTTATATTACATACATTAAGCAAGGACAGAGTATTATTGTATATATAATGTCCGAGTTACCACAATAGTACAAACCGTAATTTCTGGAATCTCTCACTTATGAGTGCTTGATTTCTCATCTTCAATACTGAATTAATGCTGGTGTTTTCATTTGTAACGAATGGAACCTGCATCCCCACCTTAATTTTAAGTAAATCTTAAAACAAACATACCCTGCGCACATACAGGCATATACAACAGATACACTCTAAGACCTCAATCATGGATTTGACCCTGGCTGGCAGCCCTCTGCATCCATGTAGAACACAGAGCTTCAGACATCACTGGAGCTCTGTGCAGGCACAAGCATCTGTTCACACAGATGCAGGATTGGAGTCAGATTTTATTTTCTTTGTTTTAATCACAAAACATATGCCATTTTGGAAGCGTTGCTCCATTATGTCTAGAACTAAAAATCAAACTTCTGAACAGCTTTCATGACACAAGCTTTTGTTTCTCAGGAGGTGCCAGTTCATTTAATGCTGGGTGCACCCATGCCTAAATACATGGAAAAATGTGGGTGGAAGAGTCTGAGCCTCATTTACATTGGCCTCTTAATAATGCTCTACCAATGTAAAGGATTCATACACATAGTTTACAGGCCTTTACTCCGCCAGAATAATGTAAAGGAGCTTTAGTCATAATGAGAATCAGGACACCCCCCCACCCCCCTTTTTTGATGTTTCAAAAGGAAGGTGCAAAAAAAGTTGTTTCCGTTTTTTAAAGAAGAAATACATTTAAAGGTCAAGGAACAGCTGCAATGGAAGCTATATTTGCCTCACCATTACCTGAGGCTTGTAATGTTGATGTAGTGAAAACTTACTGTGTTAGGCCCCAGGCCCTGCATACAGCTATACACATACTTAACTTTACTAGCTTCGGATCACCCACATCGGGTAAAAGTAAGCACGTGTGTAAGGTTATGTAGGATCAGGGATCTTGCTGTCTGCCCTAGTGACCTTCCAGAGACAGTCTCAGCATGGCAAATCATGTTCATGTTTGGTTAGGAAGTCACAAATAATCACATATAAGGCAATAAATACTAATAATACCACCTAGAGCTTACTACAGTAGCACTATTATTTTCCTTCAGAAACATTCCCACAAAATGTTGTCTGCATCCATTTTCCCCTCTTCTGGTGTGTACGTAATACATAATGGATGTACTGCAAAACACAGCCAGCTAGTAGCAAAAATTCTTTAATATTAAAAAGTTATGGCACAATCACTGTACCATATATCCAAAAGCATATTTAAATAAAAGCATTTAGGCAGCAATGTAAAGTTATAATCATGGACCTATAATCCATTAATTTATCTGATTCTTTTTTGAACCCTGTTATAATTTTGGCCTTCAGAACATTCCATGATGAGTTCCACAAGTTGACTGGGTTGTGCAAAGAAGTAGTACTTCCTTAGGTTTGTTTTAAACCTGCTGCCTAGAAATTAAGAATTAAAAGCCAATCACAACTTTGGAAACTAGTGTAACTTATCACTATTAGCCAGGATGGTCAAGGACATGACCCATGCTCCAGGTGTCCCTAAGCCTCTGACTGCTGGAAGCTGGGATTGGACAACAGAGTATGGATCACTCAATAATTGCCCTCTTCTGCTCATTCCTTTTGTACCGTGTGGAACTAGTTGCTGTTGGAAGACAGGATACTGTACTAGAAGGACCAATGGTCTCACTCAGCCTAGCTGTTATGTTCTTGATGATCAGTTGAAAAGTATAGCTACAGAAACAGCATATTAAGTTTTTTTTATTATAAAGCAGAAATTAAAGGTACAACAGTAAATACTATGACAACACCCACCCCCTCCTTAACAAAATATATCTGGAGCTTCATAGATTTCCGTTTGCAGTTATGATGTGACAGCCATGAATCATTGTATTTTTCAGTGTTGGGCTGATCTAAGGAACTCCATGGTCAGGAAAAATCACCACAGGCACCCCAACAGCTTTACTGATCTTGAACCTCTACTGCCTTTTGAGCTCAACAGATCAACAAGGTGCCTGCCTTGCTCTAGGTGTAGTGGTTACTGGAATAAAGTTGAGCCTTGCAGAATTACAGAAACATTAGGTCACCTCGTGTATCCTTCTACCAACGCAGATCTAGTTTTCAAAACCAAAGTAATGGGATTCCACAACTAATCAACTTCTGCTAATATTCAAAAACTGTAACTCAGACTTCTCTTCTACTGGTCACCTTAATCTGGGCTCGGACTGACCCACGAATCACTGCCCAAGAACTGAAATATTCTCTTTGCTGGTGGTTAGAGAATTAAAATATCTGTTTGAGTGCTTGTAGATTAGCCCTTCCTTCCTTCAGACAGAATTCATTCAGACAGTAGAGGAGAGATGATTTTTGGGATGGAGATCCCACTTAATTTTTTTCTAACTAAACCCACCAAAGGTAAATCTGGCTGTGGAGATCTTCCTGAACATGTACAATGGCTTGTTAGTTACCCTTGTTGGTCTGTGACTAAACTGTTTGTATTCTTTAACTTCTGCAAATAGTGCCTAGATGTTAATGTCATAAGGTCATCAGCCAATGATAGAGAATTGATCACCTAGAAGCCAGAGAGGTTTGACCTTCAAGCTGATCTGAAGTGCTAGGCAATGATATTCCAACCACTGCCTCCTAATCAAACAAGAACATACGAACAGTTTCCTTCAGGTTCCAGGACTTATTGGAATTGGAATCAAATACCTTTATTACTCTTTGAAGCGTGCATCTTTTTTCTCTCCTGCTCCCCACCGTGATAAGTAGCGATTTTCAGAAAATAGCAACACCCCAATGGTGGTGTCTCGGTAGCTTCAATTCATCCAAAGAGTCATTAATTGCTCAAGCCACTAAATTTCCCTCCACATCATTCTCAGAGCCCAATATATAAGGATCACCCTGATTACCAAAGTCTGTTTCCTGGACCTTGAGTATTCAAACACAGAAGGAAGTTGATTTGCATTCAGCTTCATCTGCTTAAGAGATCTCCATCTTTTACTATGGAGTGGCGGTAGTTGTTCCACACTTATGGTTGGAGACACTTCCCAACGCAAGTCGGATTTTAAAAATCCCCCTCTTCTGCCAACATCCCCTTAAAAAGCCCCTAATCTCCCTGAAATGTCACATTCTAAGGCTAGAGGCTCACTTAGGAAGTTTAGAAAAAGGAGCTTCATTAAAGACAGGGTATTTCAGAAATGTCCCTGTTATCCACTTAAAGTTTTCCATAACTTTTTGGGAACATGAACTTTCACTGAAATGGTTCACCTAGAAACTCCAAGTTTGTTTTGTTGTTGGCCTAGGTTTAAAGTAAGTACCTTTTTGTGTTTGAAGGAAGGTTTGGGGGAATTACAAAGATCCCGTTTTCACATATATACAGAGAAATGTTTAAAATACAAAATAAAATACATTTATATTTAAAAACATTTATTGTTTCTGATTCCACATGATTATCCTTTGCTGTAGGAACTGCTGGGCTGAGTCAGAAGTGTGGAGGGAAAAAAGTTACAAAGCTGGAGAGCAGGGAAATACAGGGGCGGGAGGCCAAGCAGTCTAAGATGGGGCATGGATTCAATTGTGGGAGAGGCGAATAGTCTGGGGTCATACGGAGGAGTGACACAGAGCTGTGCTGGACAAGCTCCTGGGGAGGTAGGAGAACAAGAGCATGTAGGGGACAGGAGACCTGCAGGTGATGGAAGTCAGCAAATAGGAGGGGCATAAAAGGAGGTAGAGGCCAAGGAGGGATGGCCAGATTAAGCCTGTCCAGGGCCCTACCAACCCCATGACATGTCATGGCAGGGGCAGCTCTCCCTTCCCTCCAAGAGAAGCAGGGACAGTTGCATGCATCTCCCTTCTTTCTATCATGTGTGGAAGCAAGAGGGGGTCCAGTGTGCAGTCAAGCAGCCAGAATTTATTTGCATGTGGTTGGACTGGACCCATTGTAATCCTCTTCTCCTGCCATGCATAAAATCCTGGGGTGGAGCCCAAAGGGCAATGAGTCTTGGAGTTAACACCCCATTAAGACACCTGTAGTAGCTCTCTTTCACAGAGCTATTGTTTTAGGTATGCACACAGACAGACATCTCTGAATCAGTAAGACTTGTTCAACCGTTACAAGCTTTTCTTCACAATCACGAGGACAAGAAACTTCAAAATATTCAAGTGGTAGACACTGGAAACAAATGAAGAATGGAACCAGACGTTCCCCCACTACCAAAGAATTCTTTATCACGGGCCATTCATCTGTCTGATTAACATTATCCACTAACTCTTAATTCTGCTCCCTATAATATACAAGACTGGGTATTACGGTTAACATGCCAAATAACTAAAATTTGAAAAATCCTATTTCCTATTCAAGGGATCCACTTCCTAAATATTAAAAAATTAAACTACAGCATTAAGTATTGCAAGAAAAAGGGGCTTTAGATGCTATATTATTAAAAATACAAATGTGTAAGTTCAACCAACAATATGCTAACAAAAACCTATACCACTGTATACTCAACGTATTTCATAATGCCAAGCAAATCAATTAATCTATTTCTCTAGATTAAAATATTCCTCTACTTCAGCAACATAACACACTATCTGACATCTTACAGAACTACACATTTAATAAATAATAGATATAATCAACACTATGTAGCAAAACATATATTTCTACTATAGAACAAAACAGAGGCAATGTAAAGGTTGATTAGATAGTGTAAGTTGCGTGGAGTGATACGTGAATAAATAATTTAGACAGTGGGAAATGTCCAGGTCTCTTCATTATTTACTTCCAGATTAAGTGGTTTTAGTTTTTTAAGATGAAGAACATTTGTTAAGAAAATGTAAAACTTTTGGGTGTTAGCTAGAGTTCACTGAAACATGCTTTTAAATAAACCCTTTTTAAATAAAGGGTTTTGTTTGCATATGTGTTATAGAGCCTGGAGAACATGCGAGATGCATAACAATCTTGCCTTCCCTCAGCATGGCCTGTAACTATAGGATCTTCAAATACAAGGTACAGTTCTTCCCGCAAATTGTCATCCAGAAATGACGAGGGTTTTTCATTTTAAATATACAACCAGTCTAATATCTAACATCGTGCACCCTCTAATATTTCAAGGTCATGCCAAACCGTCTCAGTGTCTTCTTTTGAACCCATGTGAAGGAGGATTTAGATTCAACAGACTTACCACTATAATGGCCAATTGCCTAGTCAGGACAGTGGGGAACTTTATTGCCTTTGCTGAGGCATCTCATCCTGATTCGGCATCAGGACAGACACTTTACAGATTACAGCTGAGATTTTCAAAGCCATCCTATGGATTTTGAAGTCCCATTCCCTTTTACATTAAATGTGCCACATGAAATCTTTGAAAATCTCAGCCTAGTTAGTTATCTGGCTTCCCCTATGGATTTAAAACTAGAAATCTCTCTTCCTTCTTTCCAGCTGGACCCTCAAAATTAGACAGAAGCATCTTTACAATGCTCATTATGAAGAGAATGCTGTCACTTAGAAAAAGCAGATCACCTATTTATTTTGGAGGGTTTAATATAGCATGGCTCCCAAACTTTTTGGCTCAAAGACCACAGATATCATTTTTACAACCCTGAAGGGCCACCAGTCTCTATCAGCAGACATCCAACTCCTCCAGCCACACAAAAGAGTTCAGCAAGGAGACTGCCTCCGTGCTGATCTCCCATCTCCCTGGCTGCAGCAAGGAAATTGCATGCATCCTGTAGCCCTGTGCATTCCACCTGGGTCCCCAGGCAGTGGCTTCCTTCTGCAGCTGGGGGATGGAAGATCAGTGCTCCCCTCCCTCTAGTTCCAGCAGAGACCCCAGCACCCATTGATCTAAGTTGAGTGCTCCCTGCCTCAGACAAGGCTGCAGCAATGAGCCTGCTCTGGTTTTATAGCCCTGCGGAAACACACACTGTCTGGGTCCGTAGGGAGTGGCTCTCTTCTGCACCCAGCATGAGGGGAGCCACAGTCCACTTGGAAAGCCTCTGAAGGCCGCTTTTGACCCCTGGGCCACAGGTTGGGAACCACTGGCATAAAGACACCTTAAATGGGGAAAGGTTCCAGTTTTTGCCTAGGTTAAATCCTTGAGGGTCATTTCCCGTTCTTGAGTTGAGAGAAGGGATTATCCTTGGGCAGAATTACCATTCTAATGTAGGAGCCACTTTCAATAGGTGGCTTCTATTCAAGATGGTTTGCCAATCTCAGCTTTTCCCGAGATCCACACCTGCATTCTGAAGCTGGACACTTAGGGTGTGTCTATAGCGATGGTGGCAAAGTTGCTCCCATCAGATCGATTTTTCTGGATCAACTGCACAGTCAGTTAAGACACGCTCAGTCGATCCGGAAATCGCCTTAATAAACCACCCCCTGAAGTGATGTAGTGCTGCATCAATGGGAACACATTTCCATTTGGTGCAGTGCAGTGAAAATGCCAGGCTAAAGGGGAGTTAAGAAGTTGACGCTACTTTGTGTAGCTTGCGTAAATCCCATTGATTGCTGCTGAATTTTCCCGTCAGTGTAGACTGAGCCTTAGTGACTAGCTGGCTTGCAAAAAGTCAGATTGAAAAATGGTAATCTCTTACATGCTAATTTAAATTTTTCAAGCCTCTTTGTATCAGTTCTGAGATAGCTGCCCTTCCATGAGAGGGAAAATAGCACCGGGCTACAACAATAAGCCTGGGATTTGGGACACTCAGACATAGGCATAGTCTATAATAGTTCTTATGCTGGCAAAACTTTTGATGCTCAGGGGAGTGAAAAAAGCTGAGCAACTTGAGGTTTGCTAGCATAAGCACTCGTGTGTACATGCTATCTCAGCAAGATATGCTCTCCCAACAATATAGCTACCGCCGCTTATTTAGGTAGTTTTATGATGCCAGCAGAAGAATTCTCTCCCATTGATGTAACAGTTACAGAAGCACTTTCACAGTGGCAGATGTGTATCGTACAGCTGTGCCGCTGTAAGTTTTCAGTATAGAGTAGCTCACAGAGAGAATTCCTTGGTCTGCCACAAACTTCCTATGTGACATTGGGTGAATCATTCAGTCTCACCATGCCTCAGTTAAATGTGTATAGTAGTACTTCCCTATCTCACACGGGTGTGATGAAGATAATCACATTAAGAAATTGTGAGGTGCTCAGATAAAACAGTAATGAGGTAAAGCACAAATAAGACAGATATCCTATCCTATTTTGGTATGCTAAGATGACTTTTTCTGAACATTTTCAGACAAATCTTTTAGTGTTACTATCAAATGTATTGGTTGGGGAGTCTCCAATAAGCAGGATCAGCCAGCTAGCTCCCTTTATAGAGGAAGTATATGACAAGCGCTTTCCTTTTCCCTATTTGTTTCCTACTCACCATACAGCAACTAAAACTGCGGTGACTGTCTTATGATTGGACATGAATTTAAAGGAATATTGCTTTGATGTACAGAAATTCTCGTAATTTAAGAGATCATCTTAAAGAGAAATTGGCATCTGAAGCAAGAATAAATCAGACTTATCCAAACTCCTTTGAAATTATTTTGGATTGGTAGAAAAATGTACCCATCTTATTAGGAACAGGTAAATGGCTAATAAAATGGGATTCTGCCAACCATATTCATAAGGTGTTCATATTCTTCTATGATTGTGTGGCCTACCTTTGTACCAGGGTACATTCTGCTTTGCAATAGAGGTGGGTGCCATACCAAGTGACAATACATCTAAAGGGTGTATTATCAAAAGCAGCATGCAAGGATTACACTGTATGATTCAATCACACAACTAAATCCCTATTCAGTGCTTTGAAAGCTTACTACTAAGTGCGAAGCTAAAAATATTAGCTAACAACAGTCAGTTATCTAGCAACCACATCCTCTTGTAGTACATCATCAATAAGAGGCATGACTGAAAATGTGTCTGAGAGGAATTAAAGAATGTTTGTTTGAAACAGGGCAATTTTCCTTTGGGACTCTGGGGGAGGAGGGGCGGCGGGAGGGGTCTAATTTACAGAACACATTTTGCATTCTGGGGTATGGAATTCTGCCCAACCACACCTAGAAGGAAATGAAACAATACATCTTTATAACAAACTTGTAACATGCAAAAATGTATATACTTGAGGCCTTGATTCTTATTTACATTAAGGCCGCTTTACAGCAGAGTGATGTAAAGTGTTCTTTGTTTGAATGAGAATGAAGGCCATAGTCATCCTGTACAGAAAGGTTCACACATTTCATTGAACATATGAATGTTCACACATTTCCATTCCAAGTGCAAACAAACAAACCAACCACACATTTTTCATACTGTAGCATTTTAAGGGAAGTATTTGGCAGTTGCATACAATGTACATCCCTATAATTTGATTATAAACAGGAGTCTACTTTAGAACTGTGTGTAAGAAAAAACTGTTTAAGTTTATCCTTAATTTTTTTTTTTTAAAAATTGCTACATTCGTCTTTTTTTAAAACTTTATCAGGTTTTTGTTGTTGTTTTAAGTTTTTTTTTCCAGGGCAAGCAATACACTAGCAGATTCAGGGAAAAATTCTGCCTGGGATTTTTGTGTTTCTCCAATTAAATTCAATGGGATTATTCCTGTATCTGAGAACAGAATTTTGCCCTATGTGCATGTCTGAGTCTAGAATGAATGATCTGATATTTCTTTTACAGAATTAAATTATTTGTCACTGAAGGTAACTACAGTGTTAAGTATTATTACTAGAGCCTAACTTTAGACTGGAAACAGTGAGCATGAGATACTTTTCAGAATAATTGTTTCTGAATCTTAAAATGCACACTAACATTTTTGCTGTATTCACCATGGCTACACAAACCTGCAGTGATCTGTGTACTAGTATTTAGCAACCAGTTTGCAGTGCTGAGCAGAGTCATATCACCTGAAGGGGAATTGCAAACAAAAGAAAACAGTTGGGCTTCATCTCATGTTGTAGGTTTTTTTTAAAAAACAAAACAAAACAAAAAAACCCTACTTTTTTCTTGGTAGAATTTAACCTAAATGAGTAAGGTATGAACTTACAAATTCTAAAATCAGAAATAAACTATGTTAAAATAAATTACAGTGATTTAGTTTACATTTCTCAATAAAATTCATTATGCTCACTGAAAAAAAGATATTATTTACAGATTTATTTAT
The DNA here is from genome assembly GCA_007922175.1 of Pelusios castaneus. Taxonomy (NCBI): domain Eukaryota; kingdom Metazoa; phylum Chordata; order Testudines; family Pelomedusidae; genus Pelusios; species Pelusios castaneus. Next base: position 3,276,355 of record ML685897.1, read on the forward strand.
TGAATTATATTTGATTGAAGTTGGTGCACAAGTGGAAACTATACACATACCGCATTCCTAAATCAAAACACTTAGAGCCCTGGGTTATTTTTGTTCTATGCGTGCACACACACCTCCTATCTAGGTCAATAAGGAGTTTCGTGGCCAGATCAAGGGAAGGGTCTTGGGGTTCAAGGAAACATGTTCAACTTCTGTGTTGTTAAAGTGCCTCCGAAGTCCACACTGAACAGAAGGGCCAGAAACTGGGAACATATATAAATAAACCCCTTTAGTGATTACCGGGGCTTTGAGCTCACATTATTAATAGTGGTGTCATGAAATTAAGCTATGGGTAAAATGTTTAAAAGTGCCTAAGATCCATTTTCAAAAGTCACTTAGGAACCTAAGACTCACTGAAAGTCACTGGAATTTAGGCTCACAGGTACCCAAGTACTTTTTGAAAATGAGACATTTACGTTGTCGCAGGTATACCTGATAAACAAATAAAAGACAGAAGAATCTTTTGTGGGCATGGAATATTTGAATTTTTTCTACTTAAATTAAAATAACAGGAAACCCACAATCATATGCAAGTATTTGCCCTATGATTCTATGATTTATTTAAAAACAAAACAAAAACAAAGAGAAAAGCCTCAGAGGTTAATTTTGTAGGTTATTAGAATTAAAAATGGCTTAAAGTTTAATCATACAAACTTCATTCTGCAGCAATAGCATAAAATAAATTATACATAACTCCAGCACAAACGTCTATCAGCTTTTGATAAACCATCCCAAACAACAATTGAGTCCAATTAGAATGGATAACAGAGGTATTTTGGGAGCTAGGGGAATGGAGAGAGGAGGTACAACAGCTATCTGATTTACAGTTGTTTTTCCTGGAAGAATGCAATGGATATCCATAGTCTAAAACAGTTTGGGCATTATGTATATGTTGTCTTTTAAAACACATTATGTCTTTATACAAGGAATACTCAAATATACATTATAAAAATCTGTTTTAGTAAAAAAATGTGATTCTAAGGTTCAGTTTTACAAATACAATAGATACTCTTATTTTCTTTTGCTGCAAGGTTGTAGTAAAAGCTGGTTTCCACAATTATATGAACATCTTTACATTTTTATATAAGGCATTACTTGTAGCATAGATGTGTTGAGATACTCTCAGTATTTTTTACAAACTAAGTTAGTTGATAAGTCACTGTGGTTTTTTGTTCCATTGTTCCTATTTTTTTTAATTTCCATTTTGTTGCTATTTCTCCTCCTTTCATCAAAACATGAAAAATACATAACATATTTCACCTTCCCTTAATTATTATAACCATTTGAATTTTGGACATTCCATCATAACAGCAAAAGCAGAATATAGCATATCAAATTATCTTTAGGCAATATCAATACATAACTTTTAAGGACAGACTTCTATTAGCCTACATGACAAAGGTTTCATAAACTAAATAACTAGCACAAAATGCAAATCCAAAATTAAAATAGAGAAATGGCAATGACAGCTTACAATTTACCTTTTATGGCAGCTAACTGTAGATACTTCCTTCTCTTCTCATCACTAAAATGCAAATTATTTTGTGGGTTTCAACTATTTTGATTTAAGCAGCATACTACCACTCAAATACATTGGAAGTATGTGAAGGGATATAAACATGTTAGGAGAGTTATTGCTGAAAGCCAATAATTTTAACTACTGACAAACATTGAACATAGCCTTAATACATCATATTACATAAGGATGGAACTCCTAAAACGGTACAACTTTCTTTATATAGCGCTTACTGACTTAAAGATTGATGAAACAATCTCTTGAGAAAGGATAACATATGAAGCATAGACTGAGAAAATGGTAGCTCACCTTCTGTGCCATTTGGTGTCATGGAATTACTATTTATGTGAGAGTTATCAAGTTTTGGACCAGTGGGGGATTCACTACTAGCACTCAGTCGCCTATGCGGGGTGGCTAGATCCTGCATTTCCATAGACCTAAAAACAAGAAGTAGATGATTTTACTGATGCATTCAATTTTAATTATGGAGGAATTGTCCATACCATATCTATCCCATTATTTCTACTTGGTTATAAAATACTTTATAATCCCTCTCATGTTCTTTCTTCTCAGCATTAACTCTTGTGCTGTCACTCCATGTATTCAACTCATGAATACAACTTAACAGAATAAACATAAATATAGGAAACTATGTCTAGGATTTTCTTATCATCTTACACTTTTAAAATTACATGTAATGAGCAGAATCATCAGTGTGTATAAAGAAATACATTCCCTTAGCAATAGGATAACACGGTGCTTTCTCAAAATTTACCACCAATTGGAATTTAATGAGCCTCCAAACCAAATAAAACACTTCAAGCAATGGTTGAAACCTATAGTCTAGTGACAGGGAATGAGATATTCCTGATGTATGTGTTTACTCTGGCAAACTACTTAATTGTTCCTCTGTTTCCGTTGAAATAAATGCAGCATTAAAACACTATTATGTCTGCTAACTTGTTTACTTTGTGGATTACATAAAGCGTGCCCAATTAAAAAGGGATAAGGCAACATACAGTGAATCCATAAAGGTGTTAGTATACCTTAACATGCTGCAGTCCCTCAGCTATCACTTAGTCAAAATAAAACATGAACAATTCAGATTCAATGCAAAGAAATCAATATTTATACAGTAGTCAAACAGCTAATATTTCCCTGGTAATATCTTAGATTCAGCAATTTCATAAAAAGGAAAACAGGCCACTGGCCACAATCACAGTTACAAGTCTCCCGGCTTGTATTTGTTATGCTTATGAAGAATGTATATATTGCTTTAATTTCTATTATTCCAAAAACTTATGATAATGCTAATGACTTACTTTTTCTAAGTACTCTCTCCTGATAGAAAATTTGCATGTTTTAATTCTCTGCCAATGCATTTGGCAGAGAAGTAAACTGGGCTGTTTCTGCTTTAAAAGTTGTAGCGAAGGCACTTTTATATATTTATTTAAAAAATACAAACCTTCTTTTTCTTTCCATAATGGAAGTGAAATATTCTTTCACAAGTCTTGTTTCAACAATCTGATTTTCCTGTTTATAATGAGATTTTATTGTAGGAGTCTTTAACACATCTTAATTCTCGTTAGTAAAGCCAAACCACAAATTTCAGAAGTCCAACCGCAGTTCTACAGTGTTTTAAGAAGCAAAAGAGTATCTAACATTTAAATGAAAAATATTTCAGTGCAAAACTGAATTTTGTAGTTTACAGACTTCTTGTATTAATTCACATTAGAAATCTCCAAGCATTGATGCAATAGTCTTCAGTTTAAAGTGTAAAATAGAAAATGTTTACTATTACCTGAAGTAAAAAAACTTTCTTCAAAGCAGTATTTTCTATAGAGAGGCCAAATATCAATCATATCCTTACCTGCAACTTGAGAAAACAGCAACATCTGAACTGGTTTGGGATTTTAGCACCTGCAAACCAGGGAAAAAACAGAAGCCTCTATTATTCTGCTTTAATGTCAGGCCTTAATCTAAACAAGAATATCACTGCGGATGACAATAATGTCCTTTAACCGAAAGAAAAGGAGGATACTGCAACAGAGAAAGGCATATTGTCTTTAAATTGAAGTCTCAACTGTTGTTTCCTCCTGCAGGTCTATCCCCCTCCTCCCCATGTCAGGGGGAAGGCAGCCAAATGACGGGATAGTGATTCATCACTGGCCTATGACAGCTGCAAACTGGATTACCCCTCCCCCAACCAACATGCAAAGCAGCCTTGCTAAGGTAGCTAGAAAGAGGTGCCTGGAAAAGGTAGCTGTTACAACAGTGAACATGTTGTACAGTAATAGCTCAAGCAGTAAAAGCTCAGCATCCTCAGAAGATCTTTCATCTTTTGTTATCACTGGTTGAAATATATCTCCCTCCCACTCTTTAACTCAGCAGTTCTTTAACCTTATGTTGATTTTCTTCCTCTTCTACTGTTTGTCATTTAACATTCACTCAGTCAGCTTCTGGGCAATTTCAAACAAGGAAAGGCAAACCTAAGATATTTTCTTAAAATGGGCAGTACATCTGCTATGTAAAGATGAAAACCTTTTCTGCAACTTTGTGCACTATCTGAAAAATTACATCTGTCTCTAAAGAAGGCAGATTAGTTTTTGAAAAAAATGTCTACATGTAAGGTTTCTAACTTTGCAGGAATTTCAGACACCAAACTTTAAAAGGCTCTGTACTTCTCTTGTTAAAAATGTAACTGGCGTGAACTTCTACTATTTGCTTTCGGCATACTGAGATTCAGAAGGGAGCTTGGATTTTACAGTGGGAACCAATTAGCAGTCTTTCTAGTTTAATAAAAACAATCACTTCAAAACCCCAGTTGACCAGTATATTTTCATCTGATGTGATTAGAAAAAAGTTATAAATGTGGGTTCTGCTGGACATCACTTAATGAATTGTCTTTGATAGTCAGCTTTTCTCTATAGCCAGTAATAATTGCCAGCAGGTGATAAAGCTCAGGTGAAGATAGGCTGTTGGCTTACAAGCACAAACAAACTTCTTCAGCAAGAGTATACGTTAACTAAATGTCTACATTCAGAATCTTTCATGTGCATTTCCATTCAACCTGAACTGACATCTCTTAGATGATCACAGAACAAAGACAAGAGAGATGAGGCATTTTAAGTGCCATAAAAATCATCCAAGCAAATCTCACTTATGTGTCTGTAGTTTTTGTTATTTTTAATCACAGACAGAATTACTACTTTAGCTAGAGTAAACCACTGTTAGAGGCAGCCAGGCAACGTATAACATTACAAATGATGTCAAGAAGCATGCGATAATGCACACAGAAAAACTCCAATCTTTTTATAACTGTGTATTTAAAGTATTGCATAGTGTGCTTTTTAATGCTCTTTAGCAAGCCAAATCAAACTAAAATATCAGATGTGCGTTTGTAGCAGCAACACCATACTTTTAAAAAGAAAAATAGTTAAATGGAAGATGGAATTTTTTTTTTACTCCTATCCCCCAAAACTGCAGTAGAATGCCTTAAGGACATGTTGCCTCTACTGGTACTTCTATACACCTGGAATAAATTATAGGTGAGAACTAACTTTGTTTTAAGAGCTATCTCTGCTTACTAATGTGGAAGGTCATTTAAAATACATTTCAGACAAACACAATAAAAATATTTTCTTTTTAAAAGATTTCTGTGTATATATTTAGATTAAATAAATGGCATGGTCTCAGAATAATATTTTTAATATTATTCCCACTTTACCAACTTCTGAAATGCATTTAATCCTAACAATTTTAATTGCAATATAAAAATTAACAAAAATCTAATTACTCCCAAAATAATCGTGTTCATTTTTTTAAAAAAAATTTAAAGAGTCATTTAGTCTGGGGAAGAAACATCTTGCCTATATGTTTTTCAAATAGATGTAGTCTAGAAAATTAAATATATACCTTATATGTCCTTTTACACTCTATGATTTGTGAAAGTTCATATTCATGATTTTCATTTTCATTAGGCATACTTCAGATATACTCCTTTGCGTCTCAAGAATTATTTAAACCATGTGTTGTGTGTTACCATATTTAAAAATGACTCTTTAATCAAAATAACTTTAAAACAACTAATCCTCACTTAGGCTGGTCAGCTGAATCCACATAGTGGTCCAGGAAAAATAAATCTACTCTCAAGAATGCGAATGCAGACAACAATTAGACACAGATGTGAGTGAAATTAGTTACAGTTTACAAAATGCTACACTTCACATGCTTTCAGTTTTTTATGTGTGGTACAAAATTACAGTGTAGTAAGGAAACAAACTTATGATGACTAGGGAGAAAAAATACATTTCTGAGTGGTGCTGGCTCACTCTTACATGGTCGCCCACCTTTGCCACCAGAGTTCTAAATAAATGAACTTCTAAAACATATTTTAGTAACTGAGTAATTAAACAAATTTCTCCTCTAAGAAAAAGGGAAAATAAGTGTTTTGGCCTTAAGTGTCCATTCAAGGGAGCACCAAAAAAATATAGGATGAAAAAAGGTTGCTGTCGCTTAATTTATACTCTGCATTCCTATTAGACCTAAACTGCCTAAAATGATAAATGACATATAGATTCTTCAAAATGCATCAGAAGTTATTACTATATATAATCTGATTATTTTAAGTGACATTTAGCTCTTCATCTTTAATATGGACCACAGATTCAGAGACTGCATTATATATGACAAGAAAAAGAAAGGACAATGATAGCATAGCTACTCAGAACTCATCCATTTAAGAATCTTAAACTAGTAACATCAAATTCTGATTACTAAATGAGGTATTTTAAGTTTGCCTTTTTTCTAATTAAATTTATAATTCTTCACAGATGTAGGTTTTGTTGATGTTCAATTTGTCTCTCTCATTTTGTTAAACCTCACATAGTACTCCACCAATCCACTGAATAGCCACATTAAATCTGTTAATACCATGCTCTTCAACCCCAGAAATTATTTCCAGAAGGCAAACTTGCTTTGAGAGATCATCAAACAAGACTTAAGGTACACATTTTATCACATTTTCCCTACCACAGAGCTCAGGATGCGGAGAAAAATTCATGACTTTTGCACTGTTTATTATACTTTGCTAAATTACAAATCAAAAGCATCTGACAGAAGATCATGTATGAAGCCAAAAAGTTAATAGTGTTCTGTGAAAAGTAAACTGTAAATGGGAAGGGATTCTAAATCTCGGCAGCACAGAGCAAATAAAGTATAGGTACTTGTCTGAATTATGGGTTTTGCACAGACATTTTTGCTTGCTAAAAGCAATTTTTTATAAAATGACTATAATTTAAAACATTTTTTCCAGCTGAAAAGAAATTTTCAAAGTGAAAAAACTAAGCTTATCTAAATAAATATAGCTGGCATATGACTTAATTTTTTTCAACCATATTTCTACTCTACCCAAAAATCTATAAGACAATGGCAATTTTCAAATAGAATATTTCTTCATAGGAAAATACTACCTTTTTCAATAGCAAAACTACTTTTTTTTTCAGAATAGGATTCTTTTTCCTCTTTGAAAATATTTTCCATTCACAAATAAATGTAATGAATTCAAAAAGCTAAATATGAAGAAATTAAAGAAAAAAGATATTGGAGAAAAAAGTCTCTTCATAAACAGGCAAACTACTTCAATACACTTTCACTCTTCTTGTAATCCTACCAGTACACAGAAGTACGGAATATATATATGAGGCAGTCCAGTTGTTTTTTAAAATTCAAGTACTTATTTAAAAAACGAGATGAAAAAGAATAATTTTCAGAACAGAGGCAGATGATCACAGCTCTTTAATTTTTAAATACTATTTTAATTTTTTAAAAATATTAGACTTCATTCACCTATTTTTAACACTTACAAATGAAATCTGATTAAAATGTGAACAAATTTAGCCCTGCTAGGAGGCAAGTACCGCTTTGTGTCAATACTTCAAATACATACAGAAATTCAAATATGAACCGTTAGCTTTCTGCTCTTCAAAGTATTTTTTTGGCTCTTAAGAAATATTTTGTATCTATCAAAACTTAGAAAATTATTCTCGCCCCCCTTTGGAGTTGCATGTTTTTATGTTGTGCACTCCAGAAAGTGAAGAGTGGTTCAGTTAGGCTTCTGTGTCTGTCACCGCACAGAATTTACAGGTTTGAAAGAGAACAGCTGCCAAGAGTAGAACATACGAGGCCTTTGGAATATCCAAGCAGGAAAGAATTCCAGGACTACATCTTTTATATTATATGAGTGCGTATGTGTATATATATTGAGTGCACTCATTTAAATGCCCTTAATTATCTCAAATACTTCAGACAAAATTTCAGTAAGGCACTGTCAATAATACTTATTCTGAAAAGTATGCCTGGGGCAAAAAGAATTCTAACCATATAGAAAATATTTAAAATTTCCTATCAAAATTGTCTTTCTAATTATTTCAAAGGCAAACAGGATTAAAAAGTTACATTACAAGTTTTACCAGTTGTTAAGTTTTGTTAGTTTTCGTGCTCATCTCTTCATTTAAACAGATGTGTATCTAAGAAGCAATTTTAAGGTCAGTGACATCTTTACTTTTACAGAGAAAGTCTTTTACTACAGCAAACAATCATCCATTTTATTGATGTTTGTTAAAAACAGTTTAGGAAATGCATACTTGTGCATGTTTTGCAAGTCTTGATTGCTCAAAAGCAAGATGTAAAATGTAATGATAGTTTAAAGAGCTTTAACTTCCTGATTCTAAGTTCTTAGTTCTACACAAGCCACATAAAATGTCAATAAACGTGACATATTTTAACTCTATATATGTTTATTCAGCCTTCTCGAAAAGTTCTCCTTTGGGGATCTGCATGTTTTGCCTGGTGTTTGGAAAATTTAAACATATTAAGTAAAAGGATTTCCTGCTTCAGAAAAGTACTGTCAAATCTCTGTCATGCATTCTTCCTCAAAATTTCTTCATTATTTTTCTCACGCTCTTGCACCTCTTCTTCACAGGTCCATAGATTTTATATACTCTCCCCCCCCCCCCGGCTTTTTTTTTTTCTTTTAAACAACTCATCGTCTTGTTATTTATTTTCAATGACCCGTTAACACTACAGGAAATCAAATAGGAGGAACACAACTCTGGGTGAATACAATAAATACAGCCATGTAACATCTGCTTTGTGGGAGCCCTACAGCCCAAGCCTGAAACTTGGCCAAAATTAACTATTAAAAGTCTTGATTTATAATTAGGTATTAGTCTAATCATGAAATGGAGAAAGTACTTATGGATGGAGATCTCATGCAAAGTCTCTGAAGTACACATTGTTTTACAATTAGGCCATTTCAAGGGGGAGGGGGGTAAGCTTCAACAGAAAAGATCTAGTGTTATCTTCCTGCTTTGCATCGCCGGACAGCTGTTGTCAGTCCCTGCAATTTTTAAAACAGCCGGTTTGTACTTACAGTGATTGGATCTGCTGTATCCACCAGCTTTATGTGCTCCCTTCACGTTCTCTTACTCAAGGCACCATTCCTCACATAGCTTTATTCCTGGGGAAAGTTCAGCGCTGAGCTCTGCCGCCGACTGCCCTGGTTTTTAGCAGCTCTCACTCGACCACGAGAACAGAAGTGAAGCGTCTCTGGAGGGCAAACCCGAGCTCAGAGCAAAATCTTGTGCGATTGCTGCTGCAGACTCTGTCTGCAAAAGCGTCGGGGGGTGGGGTGGGGGCGAGCAAGTTCTCCAGAAAGAAAAACCACCAAGTGGACTTTCACAGGAAGACTTAGAGTCGGAAGTGGCACTGGGGAGTTTGTCTCGCACCAAACTCTGAAGCATCAGCTCCCACTGTTCTGTTTAGCAACAGCTTCGAGCAATGTGCTTTTCCCCCCACTGAACAGCACCAGATAGTATCTGAGAGCCTTAGTTAGACAAAGGAACAGCAGAATCTTCATCCCTCCTATTTGTTTGCTCAGTCTTGTAGGTCTGCCCATGTAGCCTCGGGGCTTTTAGTCTTGTTTTCTTTTTGTAATGCAAACCACAGCTATTCTGTTGTCCTAACCTTATTGGTTTAAATGTAACAATTGAAATGAGCCTTGCACTGTCTGATTCAACCTTGCTGCTATAGAAAAATTTTAGTATGGAAATGAAGCAGCCTATGGTATCTGAATAAACAGCTGTGGGTGAAGAACATAGCTCAAACACTCTGTCAACAAGCAGTGTGTCTTTCTACCCAAGCTAGCCATTCATAACTTCTGGTGGCAATTACACAAGATCTTTTTTACACCTTTCTCTATTTCTCACTAGGAAAAGTAGTGAGTGCTTTTTGTTCAGGAATATATTTTAACAGTTTAATTCATTTTGAATGTCCCATTTCCATGAAGCCAGGCTTAATGAAGAGTTGAAACAATTAGAAAAAGTGGAATTGAACCAACATTACTTCAGCAAGTGAAGCTAAACAAGGATATTCACAGAGACTCTTAAGCACCCAAAATACAAGGGCAGAAATGCAGTTTTGACAGATACTTGATAACAAATGTTAGGAGCTCAAAGATTACCTGGTAAAGAAAATGTCTGTTCATGCGGCATAATGTTTTCACATTGAAGTCTGTCATGTTCCATTTTAATCTATTTAACACAATATCTGGAACTTTCTAATGGCTGCAGATACATGCGAAATACCTGTAAATCTCAAAATGATTAGAATTGAGATTACAAGGTATTTGACTTGTGTTTCAGAGTATTAGTACTCAATTATCAGTCTTTTTTCAAAAACTGTATGATGGCCATTTCCAGTTAAAAGGAAATGAACACCCATATAGTTAAAAAATGAGATGTGAGCATCAATTTAACACTTAATATGTGAATATTAGATCTCACTAATCAGCAAGTATTTGAATAATTCAGTTAGTGTAAAATGTATTTTAATATAAACTCATTTCAGATGTCAAATTATTATTGCATTTATGTTTATTCATAATTCAATATAAAAATATATATGTAAAAATTAAGTATAAAGCATTGAATATATAATATGTAGTAATGAAGTTTGACAAGTTTTATTTGGATATTTTTCTTTTATAAAATATTTTTCACTTAATGTAACTGTTATATTTTCCACACTTTACAGAAATAAATAAATAAATGAAATGTATCCTTATCCTGAATAAACAGATTAAGAGTTTTTCATTGGATAAAATTTATTGATATATTTGGTATTGGTAAAATAGCCTTACCTTAATTTAACTAATGAAAGCAATGCTTCTAGATGAGAAAAATCTTCCGACTATCATATCCAAGTAAATGACATTTTTTGGAAATAGTACCTCAGGAACGCAAACTGGCCAAAGTTACAAGACGACCTCAAGCTGCAAACATACCTAGGGTTGCATTTTGTTTAGTGCAGAAAAGCAATCTTGGGATAGTCACTTACCATATATGGATGCTCAGGTCAAAATAAGCAGATTTCTATTGGGCCTGTCTGTGCAGACAGCATAAGCTGAATTAGTTTACTTCTTTATATTCACATAAATTTTCTCCTGCTAAAAATGCTGTTTTTGATGTTTTATATGAAGTTGTCAAAGAAATACAAATCTCTTATCACAGAGATATCCATTTTTATCAAATAAAATTAAATGAGAGAATTAAATACAGTGAACAGTAATTGTTATGTGGATCTCATGCCTTTTTCAAAAAGTGTCTAACTCAAAGTCCTTACTACTGTGGTATTTATAAGTGTTAATTACACCATTATAAGAACCCCTACCAATCCTGCTAAAATTAAACACATGCCCAACTTTACTCCCTCCAGAAGTTCCATCTACTTACCCGTGCATAATTATACACGTGGAAGCCCAAGTTATTCTGGAAAAATTTCAAAACTGGAAAATTCCAAAGGGGTAGCTGTGTTAGTCTAGTTCATCAAAACAAACAAGGAGTCCTGTGGCACTTTTAAAGACTAACAAATTTATTTATCGCATGAGCTTTCGTGGGAGAAAATCCCACTGCATCAAACGCAAGACGAAGAGGGATTTTCTCCCACGAAAGCTCATGCGATAAATAAATGTTAGCCTTTAAAAGTGTCACAGAAAACTGGAAAGGTTATTATACATTATCTGTCATTTTAAAATGTTCCTCAATAGCCTTTTTAATAAACACATTTTAAAATCAAGAAATTGCTATGTAACGACAAAAATAGTTTACATATATAAATAATACTCAGAACTCCTAGTAATGTAGATTATTGCCATACAAATATTTTATTTTGTATTTTCCAACTGAAATAGTTATACAAAATAAATTTTGCCATTTTGAAATCATCGCATACTGAAACAGCTCTATCTTCTATTGTTTACTTTTGTGTTTACTTTTGTACATCTAAAGGATCAATCCTTAATGAAAGTTTTGCCTAAGTAAAATTGCAGGCAGTTGTACTATATCTGTATTTTAAGAAACCACATACACATAACCTAATGCAGTGGTGGCAGACATGGGATAAGTTACAGCTGGGGGTATAAGATGGTCAGAAAAAGGGTGCCTGACAACGAAAGAAAAAATGTATGCTGAATATTGCAACATGTTCAATAACATTCTGGCACTAGAAGATAATATGGTAATTGGAATTATTTAAACACAACAATTTCATATATAATATTTATATAGACATTATACAGACATTTATATAGACATTATACAGTGACTTGAAGTTCTTTATTTGATCTCTGAAGACTGGACTTCAGCATCGTCAATATAATTATTTAATGTTACGATCTAAACTATTAATTGTTTTACATTGATACTATGGACCAGATCCTCAGATGGTTAAATCAGCATAGCTTCATTGACATCAGTAACAGTATGCTAATTTATACTAGCTGATGATCTCATCCTATGCATCTGTAAAAGGTCAGGTTGTGCACTTCTCATACATAAAGCAGGGATCTGCTTTACCTTACAGCCTCCTCTTAGTTATGTTCCTCGTTTCTCCACCTTAGCTTGAACACTCACGTCACTGAATGCCCAATTAGCACAGATTGTGCTATTTGCCAATTGCACCCAACCAGTAAATTATAGAACTGTTTACATTACTGCTGAATTTGGAACAGACTTTCATTATGGTTCCACATGTTTACACCAGATCTGAATTTGTCCTCATTCTGTAGTCTTTGTATACCTGATCACTATTCAAAGATTTATATGAAATGAAGACTGGGCCCTTTATATGTATGCAGGATCAAGTGTACAATAAGCTGATAGGAAGTAGTTCCACCATGCTTACATGCATTAAGTCAAGGCTTTCAACCTTTCCAAACTACTGTAACCCTTTCAGGAGTCTGATTTGTCTTAAATGCCCCCAAGTTTTACATCACTTAAAAACTACTTGCTTACAAAATCAGACCTAAAAATACAAAAATGTTAGAGCACACTTTTACTGAAAAAGTGTACTTTCTCATTACCATGTAATTATAAAATAAATCAATTGAAATATATATATTGTACTTAATTTCAGTATATGATAGTGCAAGCTAACAGTTTAAATGTGCCAATGTGGATACAAGAACAAATGGGTATAAATTGGCCATCAGGAAGTTTAGACTTAAAATTAGACCAACCTTTCCAACAATCAGAGGAGTGAAGTTCTAGAAGATGTCCAAGGGGAATAGCGGGAGCAAAAAACGTAGCTGGTTTCAAGACTGATGCCTGGTTTACACTACTGCCAGCAGTCAACAGGAGCTATGCAAGCTACATAATGTAGCTTGTGTATTCCTGTCAAATTACTTACATTGCTGTACCATGGTGCCTTGATTGCACTGCGTCAATGGGAGATGCCCTCCAGTCAATGTAGCCTTACTCCTTTCAGGGAGGTGGGTTAATGCCATCAACCACAGAGCACTTTCTGGATTGATGGAACAGGTCTCCATGACCTACCCAGTCGATCCCACTGCATCGATCCCCAAGTCGATAGCAGTGCAGACATGAGTTTGATACATTCATGGAAGGGATGCTATGATGGAACAACCTAATTTGGCAATTAAATGAACTTTGACTACTAGTGGGAAGTATGCCCAATGTGCTGTGATGGGATGTTAGATTGGATGGGTTCTGAGTTACTATAGAGAATTCTTTCCTGGATGTCTGGCTGATGAGTCTTGCCCACATGCTCAGGGTTTAGCTGATCGCTATATTTGGGGTTGGGAAGGAATTTTCCCCCAGAGCAGAATGGTGAAGGCTATGGGCTTTGCAGTGTGATGAACAGGTCACCTGCTGGTCGATTCTTTGTACCTTGAAGTCTTTAAACCATTATTTGAGAACTTCAGTAACTCAGTCACAGGTTAGGGCAGTGGTTTTCAAACTTAGGGTCAGGACCCAGTAGTGGGTTGCAGACCCTCAGGGACTGCATCACGGCACCCCCTGCTACTGCCGCCAAAAGACTGGAATGCATTGCTCGAAGATGTAATTGTTGGGTCATGGGCAAAAATGATTTTTTTCAACGGGGTTCCAGAACAAATTTTGAAAACCTGTGGGTTAGGGGATCTATTACAGGAGTGGGTGGGTGGGTGAGGTTCTGTGGTCTGACTTGTATAGGAGGTCAGACTAGATGATCATTATGGTCCTTTCTCACCTTAAAATCTGTAAGTCTAAACAAGTCATTTTCAATATGAGATTTTAATTTGTACTGACTTTGCTAGTGCTTTTTATGTAGCCTCTTGTACAACTAGGCAAATATCTAGATGATTTGATGTACTCCCTGGAAGAATGCTGCAGACCCCTGGTTGAGAACCACTGCATCAAGTATATCCTTGCTCTAAAAGTAGTCCCACTGGTTTTAACAAATAAAACTGAGCCTAATTGGAACACAGTAACCACTGGACATTTACATATTGCAGTGACAGGTATATTACAAAAATGGACTAGATAAAGACAGAAGATCATGTTACAGAACACTGGTACTAAGTATTTCAGTGTTTTTCTCCATATAAAGAATACTGCATCAACATTAAAAAGATGCACAGCATGATCACCTGTATATTTTTTCTTTGAAAACAAAAATAAAATACATTCTAAGAGTATTTTAATACTGAATTAAGCTCATTTTTGGGACTCTCTACAAACAATTTTAATGTAATGGTTGAATCCCTCAAATAGACAATATCTTTCCTATGACTCCAAACAAGTTTTATTTTACAGACAGCAGCTGTTGCCTAGATACATGTCTGGCTGTAGTAGAAGTTTGCAATGTTTGATGGGAGCTTTTAGTGCTTCATGTTATTGAGTTGATCAAAAATAAGAAGTCTTTGTTGGTTACAAGCAAAGAAAAACAAAGGCAGAAGTAATCATTTCAAACAATTAGTTCTGAAAATATCACCAAGATTAGGAAGGACAGGGCTTGATTAATAAATTATTAACATTGAATTATGTTCTTTCAAGAGCTACCTAATATGTGTAATGATGAATTAAGGTAAAATACATAATCATTAAAATACAAACTGCTGACTGTAATTATTAGTCAATGAGATACTAACATCTACATTAAGGTAAATAACACTTTTAAAAAATAGTAAATAACTGAGATATTTACAAAATAACTATAAAGCAGGGTGGATTAATGCAGGGGCTATAGGGGCTTCAGCCCTGGGCCACAGCCTGAAGGGGGCCCCGGTCTGCAGTCCCTAAAACCCCTGTTTATCTGGCCCTCCTGGCATAGCACCATCAGGGCTGGGGAGCTGGCACTGGGAGGGGCAGATTCCTGGGGCAAGAGGCCACAGCAGTCTGCAGCACTTCCTCCCCACCCTCAGGCTGGCTGGTCTGCTCCAGAGGGCAGGGCCAGCTGGCGCGTGACTGATGTGCTCCTGGAGCTGGGCTGGCTGGTGCGCAGAGTGGCCTCCGGTGTGGCCCTCCAGTTCCCACAGTGCTGTCGGTCTGCACCGGGACCCCTGGGAGGGCGCTAACCACGTCACCTAATCTGACCCTGCTATAAAATCAAGGAATCCATAGACTTTCTGCAGGAGGAATGTAGACTGTCTGTATTCAAAGCCTAATTTGATAGCAATTATCCTAAAGAGTCACTATTTTTCATCTAAAATCGAACAAAACAATTGTGTGATTTGTGCTTTATTTTTTACTCTCATAATGAAAGATTATTTCTATCATTTCCTCTTCTAAGCATGCACCAAGTATATATGTCTGAAGGGTTTCATTAAACAGGAGGCATAGTGAGATATATGATAGACGTATATAAACAGTATAATACAGAAAAATACAGATACATATGGGTATTTCAGGAAAAAAGCAAAAGAGTTTGTAGTTTGACTTGTTTTGTTTTTTAAAAATGACGGTAAGTTTTAAATATCTGTAATACTATATATATTTTAGATTTCCAGTACTTTTTCTTACTGCACATTCCCCCAAATCCATAAGTCTTCTCTCTTAGTGCTCTCTGCAATGGAAACAAGTTTTTGGCTTTCATATGAAACCACAGATAGCTGTAATCCACAAAATGTTCTGAAAGTGGATGCTCTGGTCAGCAATAGCACCATGTTACCCTGACAGTCGAGCAACTCATTACGATGACATGCTCCTGTCCCAAGCTGCACCATCAAGACCTTACTCCTGATTTAGAGATTTTTAGAAGGAAACTATTATAACTCATGGGAACATAAAAACGGCCACATCTGATCAAATCGATTGTCCATCTAGCCCAGGATCTCATCTTCCAACAGTAGCCAATGCCAGTTGCTTCAGAGGGAATAAATGGAACAGATAATCATCAAGTGATCTATCCTGTCACCCATTCACAGCTTCTGGCAAACAGAGGTTAGGGACACTTCTGAGCATGGTTTTGCATCTCTGCCCAACCTTACTAATAGCCATTATCCTCCATGAACTTATCAAGTTCTTTCTTGAACTCTATTATAGTTTTTGCCTTCACAACATCCTCTGACAGAGTTCCAGGGTGGACTGCATACTGTGTGAAAAGAGGGTTACCCACCTTGTGCGGTAACTGGAGTTCTTCGAGATGGGTATCCCTGTGGGTGCTCCACTAAGGTGGAGCATCTGAAGGGACACTCCTTGAAGGAGAAGAAATACTTCCTTTTGTTTATTTTAAACCTGCTGCCTAATAATTTCATTTGGTAAACCTAGTTCTTGTATTATAAGCACAATATACTTTTTATGTTAAGAATATCACATCTATCTAACTTAATTTCTAAATATTATTTAAATGTTGAGCAGGTCCCTCAAAGTTCAATACCTTTAAATTGGGATTTTCAGATTAGGAGCACAAACAACAATGAAATTCTATGGGAATTATGCTCTTAAATCATGTAGAACTTTTGAGAATCTTCCTCTTAAACATTAAAACCTCAATCTGGCAAATATTTAATCATGTAAATAACTTTATTCACTTAGGCAGTCATGCTGAAGTCTATGATCCTGCTTCTGAGTAAAGCTATGCATATGCTTTGAGTTTGTGGGATGGGGGCCTAAATGGAAGGAGTAAATTGGGAATGGCTAACAGTTTTAGAAAATATTAATTTTAATGATTTACATTATAGCCTTTATGCTATGTCAACATGAAAAGACAGTATGCTTTCAAAAACATTAATATAACCACCAGCCATTATAAGAAGTTGTAGACAATTTGTTTATTCATTATAACAAGCCAGTCATCAAACTCACTAATGACGAACTGTGGATATTATTACTATGGTCAATACAAGGTATGATCAACAGCTCCTAAGAATGTTTAATTACATGAAAGAATGGAATGCAACTTAGAGACTACCGTTTAACTAATAGAATTTCCTGATTTCCTGTTATTGTGACTAATTGGTCATTGTAAAGAATATAAAACAAAAAACCCCCCAAAATTTCTCATCTTTGATTTGACATCTTGTATAAAATGGAATTAACAATATCATTACTGGTTTGCTCAGAGCAATGTCTGCCAGCTACATAAATCCAGTACACTGTAAAACATAAGCCAGCTCAGAAACACTAGACTGTCTTTTCTTTAACCATTTTTCCGGTAACATGCACAAAACCAGTTTTGTGAGCACCTCCCATAAGGTGCAACAGGAGCTGGAAAATCACTGTTTGTTTTTTAGTTCTGAATTACAAACCTGCTCATAATTTTTCAATTCTGAAAGAACAATAGGCGTGTCAACTAATCACAGAAAGTATGCGTTTATTTGTCATGAATTTTGTTATTATTTCCTAACTGTGTGCCATATGGGTTTTTTTTCCCCTTCTAGCACTGGATGAAGATTTTGTTTAATATTAGATGGAGTAATGGGTAATTACTCTATCTTGGTTATTTGTCCCAATCACTGCATAATTTTTTGAGCAATGACCCACAAGACTATAAGTAATAAAAGGTGAATTAGTTGTTTCACTTAAAATATTAAGAATCTAAAAGGAATAGTTAAGTTTTAAAGACCCAAGTTCAAATCTGACAAAATGGCTAGGAAAAGACTTACAATTATTCATACACACACAGTAAGTAGGCTTATAACTTTTTCAATCACAAACCTTGGGTTAGCTAAATATAATAGATAGTATGTGCTCAATCTTGAAATACTCAGTCAGCCCGTGTTTTTCTTATAATGTTCAGGAATGGTGAAGTGTCTTCTAAAAGTGAAGTTCATAAATATTCCATGCTGTGGGCCTTGTAATGAAAAGGAAAAAGTGCAAGTCTAAATTAAAATAATCATTACATGGACAACTATTTTCACGCTTCCATCAATTGTTTCCCCATTGCATTGTTTAATTGCAAGCAACCACAGTGATTTGCTTTGATCTTTACTAGCAATTACATCATGCACATTCATTTGTTTGCCAAGGGTCCAATCTTCCTTCCAATAGGTCACAGTAATAATTATAGTCACAGAAATCCAAATTGCTGCATTCTAGATTTTGGAACTTTCTATAACCACTGAGAATCAGGTTGCTATATTTCTTGTTACAAAGCAACTGCGAAAGAAAACCTTTCATATGGCTTCAAAGTCCCCTCCCCCACCTCCTCTTGCTTCCTTCCAGCAGCCCTAACTCTTTTTTTGCTGCAATCTCACAAATCGGAAAAAGAGTAACCTCTAAAGCTGTTTTAGACTGAAGGTCAGAATTCAAAGGATTGTAACTTAATCCACATAGCACTGTAATCACATTGCTATTGGAAACACACCCAGAAGCACCAGTATTCTAGATGTTTTTATTAAGCAATGTCAATAGGTATACAATCTGGAGGTTTTTCTGTACTGTAGTTTATCTAGACTTATACTTGCAGGAGATCAAGTTGCTTTCTGCCACTGAACTTTAGAGTTATGTGAGGTAAGGAAACTGGACTCTGTGTTACATGCTAATGAAAACAACAGCTTCAGTTTGTTTATCTTAATACTTACAAGAGGCACCTCTTGCAGCCAAAATGTAAACACAGCTTAAACACTTTTTAGTCCTTGCATGCTTTCTTGGTGCTAATTATTTTTTTAAAAATAATTAAGCACATTATTGATGTGTTTCAACATTCACTTCCTGCCTGAAAACACAAGAGATGTCTAGTTCCTGAGCCACTGTGATCAATTCAGTTATAAGACCAAAAAAATCTGTATTTTCATTCCACGAACACAAGATGCAAGGATCCTTTCAGAATTAGGAGCATGAGAGCAAATATCCTGGGAGCACTCTGCAGTTCTTCTCTCAGATCAAATTCCCATTGACTTCCATTGGAGGCAGGACTGAAAAAAGACTTCAGGATGGACCCACAAAAATATAGGGTTAAATTCTCACAAAGACCAAGGTCAAGCTTCCTTTCTTACAGGCACTACCCTGAGTACTTGCCCTTTTAACTTTCTGAGGTGTTCTTATAATCAAGTAGTCAGAGGCCCAAATACTCTGAAATTCACCAGTAGAAGTTAAGTCACCCTTTTGAAAGTTCATCTTACTCTTGTAAATATCTGGATGTAAAAATTCTTATGTTAGCATAATGCATCACATAAGCCAAGGCTATCACTGTATTTCAAAGATTAAAGGGCAGAAAAGAGCAAGAAATGGGTAGCCTGATTCTCAATGAATATAAACTGTTATAGCTCCACTGAAGTCAATAGAATTATGCTGATTTACACTTGCTGAGGATCTGTCTCTGGGTGTATAAATTTGACCACAGGCAAGGCATTTTTACCAACAAGATAACAATGGAAAACTTGCAAGGAGTCCTGTGGCACCGTTAAAGACTAGCAAATTTATTTTTGGCATGGTGAAGTCCTACTTCGTCAGAACTATTTCCTAGCATCTGATGAAATGGGACTTCACCCATGAAAGCTCATGCGAAAAATAAATTTGGTACTCTTTAACAGTGCCATAGGACTCCTTGCTTGTTTTACTGAACTAGACTAACATGGCTACCCCCTTGGAATTTGTCAATTAAAAACTTGTTACAGGTGGCCAACATGGTCAGGGAAAACAAGAAACATGATTATAAATACAATGGGTCAATACATACAAAGAATTTGAAGCATAGGTGTTCAGATCAGCCTGGCTGAGAAAAGAGTCAAATTCTGTTGCTAAATTTTAACTATTATACAATATTTTTATTTGAAAATGCTAGAATTTGATAGCTATATTGCTACAGGATATGCATTCCATGATAAGAATTTTTATAAAGCATTTATAGGTAGGCTTCATGGATCCATATTATTATAACTTTTTTAAAAAGGAAAGTAAGTATCCTTAAAAAGTGGTTGATACAGATACTCTCTCTGACTAATATTTTTCATTCAATGCCATGTCACATTCACATTTTCTGATACTCTTTAGAAGTGGCAAAACCAGAGTTAGATACAGCAAGTACAAGTTAATGGAGGAAGGCTTCAAGCATATTTGGTACCAGAATATTTCCCCTTCAGTAATTTTTGGACAAACAATAAGGGTAAGCAAAAAATGATGAATAAAAAGATATACTTTTTTATCTATCAAACCAAAGCTTGATTGTACTAATATGGACTGACTGTGATTTCAAGTTATTCTCTTCTGTCACTGGGAAAACAAATAACAGAGATGTTAGCTTATTTGAGGGAGAAGAAACTCATGGTTCTGCTATCATGCTACCTATGCTGCCCGATCCGGAGAGTGCCAATGAGTTGTCGCCTTATTAGAATACTGTTCACTTTTCCTTCCTTTCCCAGCCAGCCTGAGATGAACTATTTCTCCTGCTGGGTAAAGAAAGGCCAAAACAAACAAAAAAACCCAAACAAAATGGAGACATCTGATGAGGCTTCTTATGCATAACAAAGTATTTTGAATTCAACAGGAGGAACAGGAACTATTTAGCACATGCAAATAATGCCCTTGTTCAGCAGAGAAAAGAAAATCCATTACAACGAACAAGGACCACCTTCTTGTTCAATGTGTCTGAAGTCTAACAGAGTGGAGCCTGAGCTGTCTATCTACTATCACTATATCATTAGTAACAGTAATAGGATCCCTCCTCCTCCTGCAGTTCTGTATACCTTTATGGTTATTTTTCTTATTTAAAACTTCTCACATAAAGTTAAGTAAGAGAACATTACAAATATCTTTCCCCTCAAAATACCACAAACTAATCAAATAATTAACACAGCTCTTAGATACATTATTGAAATAAGACCAATTTGCATTTCTGGAAATCATAATATTCCTCCCTTTGTGGATTTTTTTTTTTGAGAAACCTGATGTATTTAATAATGTGCAGCATGTCAAACTAATATTCCATGTATAGCAGGGCTTTTTAAAAAATGGGTCCAAAACTGATGATTTGCGGACTTTTAATTATTACTTCATAAGTGAACAAAGGACTTACACTGTAGCACATTTTACTCTGTTATAAAATAATTCTGAGCTGATCAAAGGTTTCTGAATATAATTGGTGACACAGAAGTCTGCAAGTGGTAGAATCTTTCTTTCACCTTTTTCAACTAACATGTCCGCACTGTACAGTAAGAAGGCTTAATTCAAACTAACTAAAGCCATGGCTACACTAGGCTTTAGTTAGTTCAAATTAAGGGCTTCCTTAATTTGAACTAATAAGTTCAAATAGGGTATTCGAACTAAAGGGTTAATTCGAACTAACTAGTTTGAATTAGCCAATGTGACCATGTTAATTCTAACTAATTTCTTAGTTTGAACTAACCAGCCATTGAAATGAATGGGGATCACTAATTCGAACTAAGCAAGTGCCATAAATGGCACTTGCTTAGTTCAAATTAACTTTTTTTAGTTCGAATTAAGCTAATTTGAACTAAAATTAGTTTGAATTAGTTAGTTCGAACTAAATAATTCAAACTAATTTTAGCAAGAGTAGACATAGCCAAGGAGTCCTGTGGCACTTTTAAAGACTAACAAATTTATTTATCACCTGAGCTTTCATGGGAGAAAATCCCACATGCTTTGAAGCATCTGATGAAGTGGGATTTTCTCCCACGAAAGTTCATGTGATAAATAAATCCGTTCATCTTTAAAACTGCCACAGGACTCCTCGTTTGTTTTGGTGAACAAGACTAACACGGCTACCCTTTAGGAACTGTACAGTATGTTTCAGTTGTGTTACATATTACAGTCATTTCAGATACTCTTGCTGGACAATTATGTGTATTTTCATAGTAGGTCAGACAGTGCCTGAGTGTAAGTCCCAAATGTGCAACCTGACCCACATGAGCAGACCCTGGCACCCATGCAGAGCCCCATTGACTTCAATAGGAATGTGTGCAGGCATAACAGTCCACCCGCATGGATCAGATTGCAGGATCTCTGCATGACATTTGGACTTGCTGATGCCTGCCCATACACTGGTTTACTCAAATCTGAACTGGTGTCACGTACTATAAAATTACCTGAAAAGAACAGCAGCAAATTAAAAAAGAGCCCAAGATTAAACATGGTAAAAACACGTACTATTAATTCACCAAGAGAAATTGACTGGCTGCTTAGGATATGTCTTCACTGAAGCTGGGAGTCAGCTGCCTAGCCCAAGCAGGCAGATTTGTGCTAATGGGCTAAAAGTAGCATTTCGGATATTGCAGCTTGGGCTGTGGGCAGCTTGGACTCTCAAGCTCACCCTACTCCCTAGGCTTGAAAGCATATGCAGCAACTTTAGTTCGCAGATCCACAATGACAAGTTCCAGAGGGGTAGCCATGTTAGTCCAGTTCAGCAAAAACAAACAAGGAGTTCTGTGGTACTTTTAGGCTATTCTACACTAGGAGAAGTTAGGTCGACTTAAGTCGACTTAAAAATCGACCTTATTAAGTCGACTTAACAAAGTGCAACACTTTAAGTCGACTTAGTCCACTTTGTTAAGTCAACCTAACTGCCCTTAGGTCGACTTACCAAAGTGGACTTATGCATCCACACGGGGCTTAGGTCGACCTAAGGAAGGATTAGGTCGATTTAAGGAGGCTTAAGTCGACCTAATGAGTGGTAGTTATTAAGTTGACTTAAGCTTTCATTAAATCGACTTAAGGATTTTCTTAAGTCGACAATGAAAGCCTAGTGTGGACGCGGCTTAATTTAAGTTGATTTAAGCCTCCTTAAATTGACAAATTGCCAGTGTAGACATAGCCTTAAAGACTAACAAATTTATTTATTGCATGAACTTTTGAGGGAGAAAATCCCACTTCATCAAATGCTTGAAGATGGAGAAATACAGATAAATGGGAGGAAAACAAATGCAGGGATGTGTAAGTAATAAGATGAGGTCCGACTATGGACAATAGCATATAGGACGAAGGCGAGGGAAAAAGGAAAGCAAAATTAGCTGTTGTAATGTGGGGGCAGCGGGGGAGTCATCACTATTTAACCCTACACTGACTGTGTCAAATCTGCATATGAATTCCAATTCTTCAGTTCCTCTTTGAAGCTTTGATTTGTTATCCATTTGCATAAGATCCATAATGCTATTTTTAGCATGCTAGTTGGAGCTCTGCTAATGTGTGTGTCTGACTTCTGGGACTAGGGGCTTGTTTCCAGCTAGAGGACAGACATACCCTTACAGACCTTGATTAAGAGCTTTGTATTGGTTCAGAAATACCCTGGGGGAGGAGAGGACTGAGGGAGAACCACATTGATTTAAGAGACTATTTCCAAAGTCTTGATTTGCTAAATCTTTAATCTTATCTAAGGAGTTTAAATCTTGATTCAAATATAGTATAGAGTACCTTGTACTCCATAGAGACAGAAGATTATGTTTTAATAACATTTTATTGCCTAATTTAAAGATATGAGCAACATTTTTGAATTGTGGCCCTGATCAGGCAAAACTTAAGCATGCGTATAAACTTATGTCAGTTAATTAAGCCTGCAATACTAGTAAGTCTTCCCTTAAAACACCTGAAAACTCAAACACCACAAATAACAACACAGCATTATTTTATTTAAAAACAAAAAACAAGGAGCCCTGTGGCACTTTTAAAGACTAACAAATTTATTTATTGCAATAAATAAATTTGTTAGTCTTTAAAAGTGCCACAGGATTCCTTCTTTGTTTTGCTGACTTGCACTAACATGGCTACCCCTCCGGAACATTAATTTAGAGTTAACAATAAACAAATATGAAAGCACATGTGGTGTGATCAGTGGGGACTTGTATAAAGTGATAAATAATAATAATTACATGACAACATTCAGAATTACAAATGCCCACATATCTGTATGACACCACCTTATAAATGTGGCATAGTTGAGGGGATGCTTAATTTGTTCAGTAATCCCTTTGGCACACTAAAATGTGCTCCCTAATGTAGGGCTTAATAGCCATGAGCAGTCTTTTACTACTGAAATCCAAGGAGACCATGATCAGGTGCAGGGAGGGGTGAAGGACAGGAGGAACTTGATTTTTCCACTAACCTAGGACCTGATCTGAGGCAAACCGAACTCCATGAAAGGAATCCCATTCATTTCAGTGGACTTTGTATCAGGTTCATGGTAAAAAAATAAGTCCCAATTAATAAGTTATTATTTGGGTCTTTATTCTCCTCGGTACTATGTACAGTTGGATTCAAAGCTATTTTTAAAATAGTTTCAAAGACTAATTTAAAAATGAAGGAGTCTGGAATATTATATTTTTTTAAATTGTTTGGCCAGATAGATAGCTAGATAAAACATTTTGTCTTCTAAATTTGTAGTTTGAAATCCTTAAATTTAAACTCTGCTTTTTAAACATGGTGTCTACACATTAAGTTGAGGCACAGTATCATACGTGACTATGGTGCGTATTCTGTTATTCACCTTCTGTTATTAACCATTATCTGACAGTCATAATCAGAAACAACATTTTTAAAGAAACTAATAAGAATTTAACAGTGTTAGGTAACTACTATTATTACCTAACAATGTTAGTTTTTCAGGTAATAAAACATAAAATTAAAGGAATAGATTTCCTCTTCATGACTGGACAAACCAAATATCCCAAAATTCTACAGCATGGGATGGCCTTAGTCGTCGATCTGTCTAACTTGCCTCCAAACCATAGCATTTACTGTATTGAGGGCTGGTGAGTAAATACCAGCTCCAGCAATTGGGCTATTTGGGGCAAGTAATAGGTATTATAACTTCAGACTCACTCCAATAAAACGGTACTTC
The DNA here is from genome assembly GCA_007922175.1 of Pelusios castaneus. NCBI lineage: Eukaryota > Metazoa > Chordata > Testudines > Pelomedusidae > Pelusios > Pelusios castaneus. The sequence continues at coordinate 3,301,475 of ML685897.1, forward strand.
ATGTAAACCACAGGAAATAATCCAGTTGAATGATTTTAAAGCCTAAGGCATCTTAACATTTGTTTTACATAAAATCATGTCATGAATCTGCATATTTATTGCCACCCATTTTTACTAATTATGTTTAAGATCAGGGCTGTCCCTTGGGGGGGAACAGGGCCCAGGGCCAATCAGCTTGGGGTGGGGGGAGGGAACCCAACCCACGCTGGAGGCCGCGGACCTGAGGCCGCCAGCAGGAGCCCAGCTGCGGCTGAGGACCTGAGGCCGATGCCGGTGGGAGCCAGCCCTGCTGACGGCCAGGGACCAGGCGGCAGGAGCAGGGGCGGGGTGGGCTGGCCCAGAAGCCGGGCTCTGCTCTCCCGCTCCACCCTTGGGCCAGTTGTTCTGCCCTGGGTGGGGTGGGCCGGGCCAGAGGCCAAGCTTTGCCCTCCCACCTTGCCCCTTGCCTACAGCAACAAGCTGAAGGTAGCAGGGTGGGGGCATGAAACTGCAATGCCTGGGGCAATCACCCTGCTGTCCCCCACGCCACAAAGGAGGGCCCTGTTTAAGATGGGGAGAAACAGAAGATGAAACCAAGGACTACACTCCGTTTGTTTTAATGGGATGGATTTCAATGGAGTCAAGATTTCACCCAGAGTGCATATTGATACTATTTGATCTTTCTTGATTTGTTGCTGGGGATTGTTTTATTTCCAATTCAGCAGATTTTCCCACAATTGCACATTCAGAAATTAGCCAATACTCAGCCACACCCTGAGAAGCAGGCAGATTTGAAGACATACCCACTGCACCATAGCATAATCCCCTTTCAATTAAATGCAACGTTTAGACATCTTTTCTTTTGGCCTGATCCTACCATTCTAGTCACAGTGAGTGTATGATTTAAATGGAACTTCTTCTGTAGCAAAGTACTATTTAACATGAGGAACAATGGAAGAAGTGGGACTTCTGTCTGTGGTTTAAGCATTTAGAATATTTGTGTCTATTCTCTATGAAACATGGAGGTGCAGCTTGTCTTTAACAGAAATTGTAAAACACAAAAAATGAAGAAAATAGTCCTTTTTTTGCAAGCAAAACTGAAAAATTGTGGACTTCTTTGAAATCATCCATTTTTTGCAAAAGATTTCTATCAGTCATCTTTGAAATAGTTATTGAGTATGATTTTGATATTAATTTCAATATGAAGTACTGATAAACGATCATGAAAACTTTATTTATGATACAAAATGGGTAAATTTCAAAACACTTTTCATTTCAAAATTTCCTACAAAACTGTTTTCCCATTTTACAACCAGCCATACCCTGAAACATAAAATGTATTGACTGCATGCAAGTTAAGATGAAATATAAAAGAATAAACATATTTACAGGGTGAATTAATTTATTCTCTCTCGTCTGCCTGTAATCACAACACTGGCTTCCTTAGTGCAACTCTGCTAAATCATCTTTTCATGTCATTTGCAGCATGCAAGATTGTTCAATTTATTCCATCTTATTTGATTTTTCCTCTATTTACATAATTCCTTGTTAGCTCAGTAAATTACTATTCAGATAGTGCCTATTAGAAAGGTCAGTGTATTGTCCAACACCACTGAGTTGGCCCCAATCAAGTTATCAGTATCTTCTGGAGAATCAATTTCCACACACCTGGGGAGCTGAGGACCAGAAGCTCATTTCTCTTCTGTGAACTTTACGGATGGAGGTGGGAGGCGAAAATGCAGTTCATGTTAATGTGTTCTTTTGTTGGCTGTCTCAGTTCTCCTGAATTACCAAAGACATTGCAATATCTCAACATCCATGAAAGAATAAGGCTACCGAAAAATATTTGGATTTATTAATTCCTATAACAGCAGTGTCTAGATAAATGCCATAGTAAATGATAATGTCACCGTTCTGGCCAACTCTCCCTGTCAATATAACAGGTTCCAAATCCAACTGCATATGAGCTATTGCTGAGCTGCTGCATTTATCTAGTATCATTACACAACTATGACCAATACTCTGTAAAGAAGGAGTAATGAAAGAAAGTATAAAAAAATCTATTCTAAATTCAGTGAAGAGAAAAATCGACACATTGCTCATAGAACTGAGGATAGCTACTTGGATTTTTTTTGGTAGGGGAAGGGAAAGGAATTTTTTTTTCTGTTTTATTTCTGACACATTTGGGAAGTGAGCATCAGGAACCCAGTGGACTCCAAGCATGGTCACTTCATAACCCAAGGAGCTTGGGTGGATCCAATAAATGCTTACTCAGTTATTGTGCTCCTTGATTGGACAGAATGGCCAAAGAGATCACCATTTAAACCTTGGAGCAACAACAGCTGCACCTCCTTCATTGGTCCTTCCCCCAATCCATGCCTACTCCTGCTCCCAGCCCCAGTCCCCACCTTCCTCTGGTCTCCAGACTCCCCATCCTGACCATTGGCTTATCTCCTGACCACAACTCCAGTTCTGTCCTTGAGTTCAACTCTGACTCCTGTGACTGTCCCATTCTATTCCCAGCTTGTCTCCTGTCCTCTGCTCTGGTTCTCCCTTTCAGCTCTGTTCTGGCTCATGGCTCCAACATCAGCTTGTCCTCTGAAAACACCTCTCATTTTGCCCTCTGATTTTGCTCTGACCACTAGGTTGCACAGCCTATACCTTGGTGCTCGACCCTGAGGGTATATTTTTTTAAAAATAGTTCTTCCTGCTCCAGGCTTAGACTGTTATACACTTCTCTTCATCCCTTTTAGGTTCTTCCTAAAATTACTTCAGTGTCCTAACCTTGGTGACAGTGTAGAACGGGACGAAAGCCTCCTTGGTCATGTGGAGGGGAGGCCCAGGAGATCTAACTGGCCTGCTATTCAGGGATTGATATCCAGTTTGATGGGGAGGCTACATATGAAGTCTGCAGGACCTGGCAAAGGAGGGAAAATCATTTGGTTTAGGACTATGGATACACATTGAGCTGTTTTAGTCTTTTCAGTGTCTTCAAACATTTGTCTTTTATCTTAGTATACCGATGGCGGTTGTAGAGAGCTTATGACAGGAGTCTGACTATGGCAGTGAGAAACTAACTGGTGTTGGACTACAGGCCCAGGATACTACTGTAAGGGGAGATTCCTGGTGCATGTGACAAGGTTTCTGGGTGTAGGATATATTTAGACAGCTAGTTCTTTAGCACTGTATGGGAGCAGCTAGAGGACGGCTAGTTTACTTGAAAGGTTTTAAGGTGCAATTGCTATTGTACTGCCTTTGTATATGCCCTGGTCCGCTAGTCAGTTGCAGCACCCTTTGATGCCCATCTTAGAATGGGCAAGAGGGCACTACAAAGCTCTTGGGACTGGAAATTCATGCTGATGACTTCATTCTCAAGTCCTATCATGTTAGGCAGGGGAGGAAATAGCAAAAGATGATGATCATTTTCCATATGTATTCTACGGCTTCATCTTGCATTTTTCCCCCTCTGGTGAACAGACTATCAGATGTCAGTCATCTGCTTTAGGGTTTATGCCATTGAATGCAAGGCTGGTGACTAATGAAGTTAACCAGATCATGAATTGAGGTAAGCATTAGCATCCCAACTTTTTAATGTACAACAGTGTTGGAGAATACTAGAGGTTTGGGCTCTAAGCCACTTCGGACTCCCAAGATCTTTGAACTATTTGATCATAGGTCCAGAGCCCAGACTGAGGAGCCTCATAGCAGGTTAAGGCAGCTTTAGGACTGATTTGCATCGCCAGTATAACGCAAAGCAGTTTTATTATACTGGGAGATCTGACCCTCTATCTTTCCTCTTGATTGAGATGGTCATCTGCCATTCATTACATACCCGTAATTATAACATACTCTAATTTTACAAGTGTTGACTGGTTCAGGTGACTCACAGACTAAATAAGAATATTGTTTTTTTTCTTTTCATATTTTGGAAAATAAGTTCTTTTACAGGCTTTTGTATTTTAAGTAACTCTTTCTAGGGAAGTTTGGTTTTTGCTTCTGTATGAATGTGGTGGTTACGTCACTATCTCTAAAAACATCTAAACTATCTGATCACTTGTATATACACAGGGTTTTGCTTTCCTATGCATTTTGTCTCTGATTGCATAAATATTCATAGGGAAGCACCTAGGGAAAATTTTCAAAGTGGTGCATAGAGACTGAGCAAAGCAGTTCCTATTAATGTTAAGGAGAGTCACATGGCTACAATTTTCACATTCTAAATTTGAAAATTTACCTCCTACTTTTCACCATTTAAAGTAACTGTACTATTCTAAGTATGCAGTCTTTGCATCTCCACTTTGCAACCTATAAATATGCAAGAGACATCACACTCACTCTCTCCACATAGGTACTTCAGAATACTCCTCTAGCATTTCATCCACAAAGGGAAAAGTCCCAACTTAATCACATTAAAAGACCTAATGCGGCTGTCATCCTGGCTCCAAAGCTGCTTCTACCAATTCCTATGTCAATTTACTTATTTATTTAGATATATAAACTAAAAAGAAGCCTAACGTGGGAGCCTTTGACATAATTAGAAGTACAGCTACATGAAGATAAAACCAACAGCTTCCCTAAAACCAGAAGAAGAAATAACCCACCAGATATTTCAATGACAAAAAATACCTCACCACACCCAACTAAATCTGCCTTTCCATTTTAAAAGCTTGGACAGTGAGATGCGTCTTTCAGGGCACCCTGAAGGTTACATCCAGCCTATTTTGGACCTCTGGTGTGGGTGGAGTGAATTCCAAAGCTGAGAGATCCCACAGGATTTATGCCCTGCCAACAACTCCATCTTATATAACAAGCAGGCTCCTGTTAGAGCCTATGTAGATTGCAAATGTAACAGTCTGTATGGGCAGAGTGGCAGCCTTTCAAACTGTCAACAAAATCCACAGAGGGAGTTATTGTCAGAGTTGGGAATTGTTCCTTGCTCAGTACACTTGACGATTCTGCTCAGGGTTGTCCAGAGGCAGGGGCAGTTTGTACTGCACTTCGTGTTCCAGAGGACCCCCAAATCCACAGATGATTGGGCCAGGCTGCCACTGCATCATCACACCAGACCTGAGGTGACTTGCCATGCTGAGAGCCTGGAGGTAGAAGCTGAATTATGGAAACCTCTCCCACCACCAGCGGGACTGGACTTCAAGGAGAGATGGGAGTTGGCCACCCCTACGCACAAAGCAGAGTCTCCTCAGGCCTATGGAAAGAACAGCACTCTATAGGCATAGGCCCTCTTTCACTCCCATCTTCACCTCTCCTCACTTTTTAACCTCTTTTGGTGCCATAGTAATTTTTTTGGAAGGACAGGAGGCCACCTCAGTTTCAGAAATTGCCCTGGGCCCCACAAAACCTCAGTGTAGCCCCAGTTCTGCTTTTCACACTACGTAGTCTCTCAGTGCTTGGCTAGAGGTCACACTGGCTGCCCAGCAGAGGTTGTGGCTCAGTGGTTTGAGCAGAACTACCACCTGCAACTGTCAGCTTGATTCTGGGATCGTCCCCAAAATAGCAAAGTACCTATCTTTGATTACGATGATTCCTCTGCATCCCAAAACCCAGTCCTTGGTGGCTGTGAGGGAATGGCGAATAACCTGAGCGCCTTGTATTTTCAAGGCTACATCATAAGTCAGAAAACCTCATTTTTAATAGAATGAAGGTTGAGACACTTTTACACTGGATCTGCAAGATAATGGGAGATCCCAGGGCCACTTGCTCTGTTTGACGGCAAAGGCATGTTCTCCCCATCTCACTTTGTGACACGCTACAGATCCCTGCAATGGGATCTAGTATCTTTCCCATTCACCCTTATAATGTAACTGTGTAGGTGTAGGGTCTACTGAAACGTATGTCATGTATGTTTTTTGAATGCTCATGGCACACTCCACATTATTGTTACGGTAGCATGTTTTCTGCAACATCAGATGTGTACAGATATGAAACGTGTCCCTAAATGTATTCCACGTGGCTTACGCGGGGGCAGGCAAACAGCTGCATTCACACTCCCACAAGAAGCATACATAAAAGAACAATGTAGCTCAAGTAAGTTGGCCAGGGAGGGAAGAATCACCTGACTGCAAGAAAGGGAGTCAAGGCACGGGGAGGGGGAAATGGGGAGGGAGGGGAGAGGAGAAGGGTTGAAAAAGACACATTGTGAACTGGATAGGTTTCTTCCCTGCAAACCAGCTTCTGGGCAACATTAAGAACTGAACCCTACCCAAAGGAGAGGGAGCAGAGACTGGCTGAAGGTCATCACAGCCAAACTTATGGGTGGGTTGAATATGACTGAAACAGTGATCTTGGCTTGGAATGCAAATTGTCTTTTATTTGATGGTGATTATCTCCTTGACTGAATTAATATCTGATTTTGCATCCATTTTCCATATACTCACTTAAAATCTTGTAGCCAGTAGACTTGTGTTTGTTTTCTCTGAAGCAGTGAAATGTTGGATGCGTGTGTGTGAAGGCCTTACTGAGAGCAAAAGCTGGTGCATATTGATTTCTTTTTTGAGTTGACTGACTGGCATAAATAAGCTTGCGGTGATCAGTAAAGTGCTCTGATCCCAGCAGTGATTCCAGGGCTTGTGTCTGGGACTGAGGGTGTTTGCTGAGGGACTGTCCCATAAGTAGCTAATGGGAATGCACTTCCTGAGAAACTGATTGCATGCTGGAGGCTGGGTGTGGACTGACCCATGAGTGGGTGCTCGCATAGCAGGGCAGCAGGAAGGTCGGGGCCTTAGAGTGGAACGCTGGGTTGGCACAGCTGAACACCAGTCCAGATTGCAGGAGGGGAACATCACAGTGTTCAATTAGAGCATGATGATTAATTATAGCTATACATGCTAAATAACAATGGACATAAACCTGAGCCCACTGAGACTCTCTCTCCTCATGTTAGCAGGTGGAGTTTAAATTAACTGACAGGGAAATGGCCAACCCTGAGGATCCCGGTTGGAGGATGGATATGCATTCATCCTTGTCCTCTTATGTACCCAGAATTAATGTGGAGTCTTTAAATATTTGAGAAATTAATATGTATAAAGAAGCAGCAAGGCATAAATTATATTTAAAATCATTCCTGCATTTAAGAAATCACATTATGCACATAGTATTCAGAAAAAATACTTAGCTTCAGTTATAGAACAAATGGTGGCTGTAACTTGGAAATACCCACAATGCATCTTTTTTTGTTTCCGAAGTCTAACCTGTCTTGCTAGAAATCAGTCCAAGAGAAAGAGCAAGAGAAAACCACACACTTTTTTCAATTGTTCACTTCATCACAAGCTCTCCCTGTAGCTCTTGCTGGTCTTCAAAGTAGGGAGGCAAGTTTGCTATACACACTGCATTCAGAATGTAACACAATGTAAACAATTGTTTCATTACCAAACCAAATTCTTTTTAGGGTATTAGAATCACAGAAACTGGAAGGGACCATCGAGTCCAGTCCCCTGCACTCATGGCAGAACCAAGTACCTTCTTAAACCATCCCTGACAGGTCCTTGTTTAACCAGCTCTTAAAAACTTCCAGTGATGGAAATTCCACAACCTGCCTAGGCAACTTATTCCAGTGGTTCATCTCCCTGACAGTTAGGAAGCTTTTCCTAATGTCCAACCTAAACCTCCCTTGCCGTAAATTAAGTCCATTGCTTCATGTCTTATCAGTGGTTAAGGAAAACAATTTTTCTCCTTTCTCCTCATGACAACCTTTTAGGTACTTGAAAACTGTTATGTCCCCTCTCAGTCTCCTCTTTTCCAGACTAAACAAACCCAGCTCTTTCAATGTCCCCTCATAAATCAAGTATTCCAGACCTTTAATCATTCCTATTGCTCTTCTCTGGACTTTCTCCAATTTGTCCATATCTTGCTGAAATGAGGTGCCCAGAACTGGACACAATACTCCAGTTGAGACCTAATCAGGGCAGAGATTAAGATTTGTTTAAATTAATTTAATCCAATTTCTCCAACCCAGCCAATTCCATTTTTGCTGACAAAGCAACTTCTTTGGATGGGGGGATAAATAATCCCCAGGAAAATGTGATACATCATCAGTTACAGGAAATCTCTTACCTATCTAGCTGCATCTTGAGAAAACAAGTTCATCATATGGAAGAAAGGAAATGAAACTACAGCTGCAGAAACCTTCCATTTTTTGACTGAGCTTTTTCTCTTGCCAGAGCTCATGTGTCTCAGCTTGAGAGGTCCATTCTTCCATATTATGAGTCCTTCAATGTCCAGTTTGAGATGCTTCTCAACCCAGATGCTGTACATAGCTATGGCTTATCCTGACTCAACTGGAGTATGAACTGTTTTATCAACATTCTTTAGTATTCATCAGAAGTTCAATTTCTCTTTCTCACCATTAGCAGATGACTGAGAATGAGGTGGGTATCAGTAAAGAAGATGGTACCATACGCATCTCTACAGATCTGTGAGAGTACAATGGGGAAATCATGTTTATTTGGCTGAGTATAAGAGAATAAAATGACACACTGCACTATGGATGTGTTGAGGGATGTTCTTGGTTTAGCAACTCTAAAAACAGCAATTAGCCCCCTCTCTATCAAGAACAACAGTGTGTATGAGCTATAGAATTACTTGATTTGATATAAACATGGATTTAGTATAGCAGGCTGGGAATACTGGGGACCTTCAGCCAGGGTCAGATCAAGGAGCACCTGCCCCACCATGGTGGTGGCCAGCCTGGGGGGCAGGTGATGCTCAAGTGCGCTGGGGCCCAGGCCAGCAGACCTGCCAGCCACTTGGGTCAGGCCAGAGCTTGGCACTGGGAGTCCTGGAGTGTTTCTGTAATGCCCCGTCCCCAGGCTGGCTGGTCTGCTACAGCAGATCCCAGAGAAACTGCTAAGGCAGACTAGCCAGCATGTGGCCCAGCCAACAGTGCAGCACTCCAGGAGCAGGGCCTCCCCCAGGTGCGCTATCAGGCTGGGCTGGCATGGGGACAGAGCACCGGGAGGGGAAGAGAGGACAGGGTGGAGCAGCTGGCAGGGCAGCACTCCAGGGGTGGGGACTCTGCCTCAGAGTGCTGTCTGCTAGCAGCGTGGAGGTGGGGCAAGGCCACTAGACCAGGGGAAGGCCGTTGGCCAGCAGTGGGCCAGGCGTCACAAGGAGCAGCACCCAGAGCCGGATTTTTGAGGATCCCCCCCTTCCTTAGCTCGGGGCCCAAGGCTGCAGCATCTAAAGTCCTTGCCTTAATCCAGCCTTGCCTTCAGCATATTTCAAGGAAGTAGAGTTTAGTGCCAGCTCCAAAGTGAGGACAGATAGCTTCATTAAGTGAATGGAAGAACCACAAACTCTCCCTGCTTCACATGACACAGGGTCTGCAAGACACAGAGGCTGGTGATTTCAAACAATGTTGATGTTCCATTGAAACAGAAGCAGCAACTCCTCTTTTCCCCCATCAAAACCCCCCATTAAACATAAAAGTCAGACAAGAAAACTAAAGGTCTCTTGATTTTTAGGTCTCTTCACAAAATGTGCTATGTTTCATAATTTGAAGGGCTTTTTAAAATCGATTTTTCTCCCTTGCTAAAACAAAAATGTCATAATGTAAACTGATATGTGACTCCTCTGTTAACTCAACATTGTAGAAAATGGTTTATGGACAAACAGTAACAACAGGAAAGCACTGGACACAACCACCTCTCATCCCATTCAGCTCAACAAGGTGGAAACATCAAAGGTTTCAAATGATACCATTATTAAGCATGCACAAATTGTTTTTCCCTTTACCATTTTCTTAAATGATTTTTGAAAACAAAGAAATCAAATGCAGAACTATGTTAATTTATTGCTGGAAAAGAAAGTACACAACAATCAGGAAGAAAAAAAATTACAGTAACCATACTTGTCCATGTAGTATAATTAGTAGATATTTAGATACACATTTCGTAAAAAAATGAAAGCTTGACATGTGTGCAATGTCTACAAACTATAACATTTTGATATCTTGACTTTTGTACATTATTCTGCTAACAAGTTTTTCCATTTAATTAAAATTTAACCTATTCTAGGAGAGAAAGAGAACATTACTTTGAAAGTTCTCTTGCCTCACGTTCTTAGGCTGTAAAGGAAAAGCTTATGTAGCGTGTTTGTGATATTGGCCTGCTTTTTTAATGATGAAAACCATCACTGGTAAGCTACTGATTCTTCTTGATCACCTCTCTGGCGGATTGGGATCTTCATGCTTGTAAATTCCCTTTGAGGGCCATTTTATGGAGATGAGGGCTCTTTACCATTTCATCAACTAAAGCTCTTACTGAGGATCAAATCTATTTACATGTTCATTTTGAATTTGAGCTCACAGGAAGCAAAAAAAGGTTTATAAGTCTTCAGAGAACAATCGTTATCACCTAAAAGGAAAGAGAAATAATAATCAAGGACCCACAACCACAAATGACTTACAAACATTGAAATTTTTGTGAAATATGGGATTAAAGTAGAGTAGACTCACCAGTAAACAGTTTTCAGATGGCTAGTCATAATTTCAACAAGTGGCTTTGTGTAGATATTTTCAAGGTGTAAAAAACTCATGCATGCATCCAAGCTCATTTGCTAAATTACTGCCCACCATCTGCATATTCATATTGAAAGGACATTTCAAAATAACATAAAAAATAAGTCAGTTCAATAAATAAAGAAGGATGGGCAAAATTGTCAATTTACCAACCCTCAATCTTGAGAATGGGAAGAACTGTTCCATAAATAACTAGAAATAGCAGTGGTCAGCTAGTCAGTCATCCCCCAAAGCATTCAAGATTCAGAATGCAAAAGGCAGGGAGAAGTCTCAAGTATTTGCAAAGATTCCTGGCTTTCTGAATCCTCATTATTCTGAATGCTTAAATTCAATTATTTGAAATACACACTTTTTGTGGGATGAAAAACGGAGGATTGTGCTTTTTTAAATAAGTCATCCTTGAAACATACTTACCATAAAAATTACTTACACAACATACCAAATAAAGCCAATCAGCTTCTCCTCCAATGGTTCCTACTATCCCTCTTCCCCGCCCTCTCTTGGGATCCCTAACAGTTCTTTAGCAACCTCCTTTCTTCTACTCTATGTGATTCAATCTAGTCTCATAGTTTAAGTTATATCTATGTCCATGACTCACAAATGCGGCTCTTCACCCACATCTTCTCTTGCTCTGGTCAGGCTATCATTTTTAACCACCACCAACTCACATCCAACATGGTGAAAATCTAACTCTTCTCTTTTCCCTCCAAACTCTTGCCATTCCTTACCTTCTCAATCATATTCAAGTTTCACCGCTTCCCCCCTAATCCAAATTCACAATTTCAGCGGTATATTCAACTCTTTTCACTTCTACACCACATGTCAAATACTGTCAGTATTTCCTTTAAAGAACCTTAAAATCAGTCCTGCCCTCTGTAACCAAAAGGGTCCTAAAAGCCCTTGATATTTATTTCTCAATGTGGCTACTGCAGCATATTCTTTTTTAAATGTCCTGCTTTTCAGTTCACTACAATACAATCTACCAAAAGACTGCTACTAAACTCTTTTATTAAACACTCTTCTTGCCCTCTTCTGCTGTTCTGCATTCTGCTTTCAGGAGCCACATCCTTTAACTGGCTTCTCCTTGCCTTCTGAATCACATTCGAGTATCTCACATGCACAGTCAAGACTTTGAACAACTCCACTGAACAACTCCCTGAAAACATCTCTGCTTTCTCCTATTCTCCACTTACAGTTATTTACTCTTATACCCTTATTCCACTCTCATTTTCACACTGTCTTTCCTGGTGGCTTTTATTATTCCATCAAACACTAAATAGCAACATCCACAAATCCCTCCTTCAAACATAATTTTTCTGCAAAGCCTTCAAAAATGTCCTTTCAGGTTTCCACCACAATCTCCTCCAACCTATACCACCACAATCTCCTCCAACCTATACTGGCATTTACTTGTGTCCTAACTCTTTTGATCGAGCATATGCTATATACATAAGCCCTTGAAAGGAGATCTATGCCTCTGATATGTTTATACAGAAGTGATCACAGTCAGCATTTATAACAATGCACCAATGGCAAAAGAAACGAGCTTGTCTCTCAACTTCTATTAATGCTATACCTTTTATTTGATCTCCTTTCTATTTTTGCTAAATTATTGTACCTTCTGGATTACCACAAAAACATTTTAAAATGTGCTTGTAATTCTAACTTCACCCTACAGTAATTTGTATACAGCAGCCCCATTGGCTAAAGCGTGGTACATTTTTTGACAAAGTTATATTTCAGAGCTATCGCAGGAGTTTTGTCTTGGGGTTACACCTTGATGCTGCTAATCAGGAGACCTGGTTACTGATCCTGGCATTGACACTGGCTTGCTGTGTCCCAGTCTCCCAATCTGGAAAATGGATATAAAAATATCTTACCTACTCATTTAATTTAGAGGAGAATAGTGAGGGTTATTCAGTTAATATTTATTATTCTCTTGTAGAAAGTTCTATGTGTTACATTATTTAGCCTTTGATATAGCCATGGTATACAACTGACTGTCAGATATAAGTGGTATTTAGCTATTAATTATATGCATCATATCTAGTTCGTTCAATATTAGGATTAAAATATTCAATAGTAATTTGTCAAAACTTGAGATCATTCTCACTTAAATCCTCTCAACTATTCAGTTAATTGTCTCAGTGAATTACTGAGTTAATGAAGCAAACATCCTCTTTCAGCACTAACGTGAGGAAACAAGGGCATAAATCACTTTGTTTGACACCCCTCCCCCAGTCTCACTTGAACCAGAAACGTGCATTTTTGAAAGGCAGAGAGAATTTTTAATATTTTAAAAGCATCTTCTATATTTAAAGGCTATTCTTGTTGACTTCACCAATAATTTGTACACATCACCTAACCAGATGCCACTAACCAGTTATGTACATGTTATTTGTAAAAGTGAAAAAACAAGCAATCTTGTGATGACTATGCAATTTTGAAAATGACAAGCTCTCTGAAATCCTGCCCTGAGCCACATAGAACTCCAGCTTAATAATTAATTACATATTGACGAGATCTGATAAAAGAAGAGCTCTGAGCTATGTTGACGTTTATGTCTTCTTCATAACATTCACCAGAAATAATTTTTAGAAACCTGAATGTACTCGTTTGTGTGTGTGTGTGTGTATATATATATTGTTTTAAAAGATCAAGTGATGCAGTATTTCTGGCAACTCGAAACTTGGCTACTGACATTTTATTTCCTTCATTCATTGAGTGCATCCTTAAAATGTAGTTTTTCAAAATGTTATATTCTTCCAGTAATGCATAATTAGTTTAAACCAGTGCAACTATTAGCATATAATTAAATTATCTTATATATTTTCTTTCAAATACTCTAATTAGACATGATAACTTCTGTGTATAACTTGGGTATCTCTTAGTTACTCCATGCAGCACAACACAGAAGTACAGAAAAAATAAACCAAATCCAGAGAGATATGTTATAAGCTGTATTAGACAATATTTGAAAAACTATTACATCAAATAATTAAAATAACATATTGTATCTGCTTGTATTTAAATATAACTGGAAAATAATTTCTCTCTGTATTTTCCTATTTCATTTGCTTTTAACTACTCAGGATGGCATGCATATTTCTACTATAGCTCCACTGTTACAATACTTCAGATGCACTTAATAAATTGCACCTTCCATGAAAAGAAAAGGTGATGGATTGAAAAATGTTTAGCACAACCATACATAATTGATAGGCTCCCTAGTGCAAATAAGTGTCTGATAAATAATTAAATTTAATCTCATTATAAGAGTTTTTATAATGGGACAATTTAATTAAATGAAAGCCAAAGGGTTTCTAGGGGTTGAAAGATGCTAGTATTGCTATATTTGGCTAATGGTCTGGGGATACTGTAGTGAAGAAGGGTAATTCACATGGGTGCATGCATTATTTAATGAATCCCTCTGAGATGGAAGAAAGGACAGATCAATGATAACTTGTCATTTTATCATTGCTTACAAAGCACATTTAAACAGCCTGGGAAATGTTTAAAAAAAAAAAAAAAAAAGTCTTGCAGCTCTTGGAAAAACATCATCTGTCTCACCATCCTATAAACAACAAACATTTTCTTTTCAGATACGTATTTTCACTTCAACTAACATTGCTAACTTTTGTCTGCCTCTCAGAATGAAAATAAGAGCAAAACCCTACAAGCTACTGTACAGTTAGGTCGAGTCTGCCTCTAAGTGAAAGTTATAATGGCTACAGCATGTATATCTGATACTAAAAAATTGATAGCTGTGTCATCTGGGACCCATTAACGAGCTTTTTGAGCAGGCAGAGTTTTGTGCTTTGAGTCTCCAGAAGCACTTAGCTAGACTTGGATACTAAAACCATACAGTCTAAGTAGTTATCTCATTTACAGGTGATCAGTTATGAATTAATATAAATGATGAAGGGTACGTCTTTTCAGATAAGAAAAGTGTCATCTTGTAAACAGTAACGGTACAAGACCTAAAAACGGAAATGAATAGTTTTGTCATCTGAAATTCTAAGGAGACAGTCTCTTCTAATGAGATACATCAGCTACCATTATATTAGAAAATGCTCTGTTCATTCAAAAACTGTCAATATAGGAATTGCCATGTCATATCAGTCTGGTAGGTCTTCTCTAAAGCTACCTAGTACCAGAGGTTTTAAAAGAAAGGTGCAAAAAACTTTTACAGAACAACCAGCCCATAAGGGGAAGTTTCTTACTAGCTCCAAGCAATTAGATGTTGGCTTCTGCCCTGAAATGATCATTACATAACTTTCTAGTCAATGCTATTTAACATAACGGTAGATCTTTGCACTCATATAAAATGTCTAGTGCTTTTTTTAATCCAAATGAATTTTATTATTAATTATATCTTGTGGAAGTGAGTGTCACAGGCTAATTATGTGTTATGCAAAAAAAGTATTTTCATTTATCAATTTAAATTAACTACCTTTCAATTTCCTTGATGTCCTCCCTTGCTGTTCATGCTACATCCTACCATTTCCCTTGTTTGTTTGCTGTTGTGCATTAAGCAGAATTTCCAGTGAGATGTGCACAGTGATATCTGGGTCTTTTTCCTGAGTGGGTTCAGTTACTTTGGAATCTCATGTTGTTCATTAATAGTTCATATTATCCCTTCCAATGTATTACACCTTACATTTGTCAAAATTAAATTTGATCTGTCATTGACCTGCCCGGTTGCCCAACCCTGTAATGTTCCTCTGAAGTTCCTCAGTTCTTCCAAGAACTTGCTATCATAAATAATAATGCCTCAATAGTAAATTTTGTCACCTCAGCACTTAACTCTTGTTCTGAAGCACTAGTGAAAGTATAAAACATGGAATGCCAGCACAGATCCTTGGTATACCACACAATTGAAGTTTTAGCATCATGAAAACTGACCATTTTTGGTACTCTTTGTTTTCAATCTCTTACCCAGTTTTTAATCTGGACAAAACCTTACCTTATGACTATTTAGTTTCCTGAGTATCATCTAGTTCAGGATTTCACCAAAATTCAATCTCCTAGTTCTTTTTATTCACTGTTTTGATAACACACACTCAGAATTCAGAAGCCCCACAGGTTTGTCCATATCATACCCATACTGATCTACATGTTTCATAACTATAATTGTTTCAATTAATTTACTTGGTGCAGAAGTAGACTCTACTTTCCAAGATCACCCCTGCGTCCTTTATGAAGGCCAAACATTTGTTGTTTTCCAGTCCTCCAGTATAGTAATTGATTTTAATGAGAGAGTACATATTTTAATTAATACAACTGGTTAGAAACTGGATAAATAATTTGGGAAAATTCTCACCATCTTTTATAAAAATTATCAAATACTGAAATTTTTGACCAGCTCTATTTATGAGCAGTTGAGCCATACTCTTACCAAGTTCCTTCAAAGCTCTTAGTCACTTGTTACTGCTCATTAGTGAGCCCAGTACCTCCTCTTCGCACCGCAAACCCCACTATGCCTCATCTTTGTAGGTCTTGTGCATATATTTTATTATAGGAATAATATAATATCCATATTCATTTAACTTCTCTGAAAGGTTTTTTTCCTCCTTAATTGTTCTGTTAAATACCCGGTACTTCAGAGGACCTACTGACTGTAACTGACTTTCCAAAAATGAAAGATTGAGATGCCTCTTGTTAAGGGAACTAGCAAAAACTTACCTTGAGAAATGACCACAAATTGTTTTTTAAAAGTGGCATGTTTTTTGTCTCTGAAAACAATCACCAATTTCTATGTATTGTGAGAGACACCATGGGCCAACATTTTCTGCCTGAAGTTCAGCCTTTATATAAGTGGCCTGACTGTCACCTCCTGCTGGCTTCAATAAGAGCTGAATGTGCGCAACACCTTTGAAATCAGGTCACTTCTGCTTTGGTGCCTTGCCTCATGAACCCATGTCTGAAAGCTAGCTGTCCTGTTCCACTCTATGACTTTCTAAGGCACAGTTAACCGTTTAAAATGCCAGGTTTTATGTTTTTATTCAAGCCTATTTAACTCAAATGGACTGGAAGCAGGTGGGAGGAAGGACTTCTTTCTTGAACGTTTAATAAAACCACCTCTTCAAATAAGAGCTAAGGAAGTTCCCAGTGTAGTTCTCTGTTCCCCCAAAGAGCTCTCCAGCAAAAGCAACTATGATGAAATTTTATAACACTTCTAAAGTTTTGTTTTTTGTTTTTTGTTTTTTTAAACCAAAAACACCAAGATGAATGTTCTGGAATTAAGCTTTTGACTTTCTTTAAACATCATAAACAACAAACAAAGGACACAAATTATTTCCCCCATTTTTCAAGTGTTCTTCAACTATGCCTTTACATAATTTCTTGAAGTGTAAGCTTAATTTGAATTTCTCGGCTTTCAAATATTGGTGGTTTAAAAAAAACAAGTATGTTCTATTTATTTTTCCCCACTAATGTTACAAACTATTTCAGTTTGTGTCTGGGAACTAGCATTTGCATAAAAAAAAGCTTAGCAGACAACTGTGTCTGGCATTACAACAGACATCACAACATAGATCAAAATTACAACTGACAACGTCTATTTTTCTTTGCAACCCACAAGTCCCCACATAGTAAGAGAGCAACCAAATGAGTCACAAAGGGGGGTGGGAGGGAGTGCAAATAAGAAAAAAAGATGGAGTTTGGTGAGGCATCAAACCATAAACAAAACTACCCAACACAACTGCCTTTCCTTCATTACTTCACATACTTGTATTAATTTTTTTACTTTGTACTAATTCTTGACAGGCAACTTAAACTCTCAACTTGGGCAGCCATGAATCCGAACAATGGTTTCTATGTGTCCCCAAATGTATTATGATCACTGCATACATGAAAATATAACAACTTCAGCAACAAACCAAGCTTGTTAATCCATTTGTTCTAGCTGTTTATTCAAGGCTTTATTATCTTGTGGCAATGAGTGAGTAGTCAGCAATAGTGATTGAATTAGTAAGGAGTTTCATAAAAAGTTCTTCTCTTTGCTGATGTACATTACACTTATACACCTACACAGGAACACTTTAAAGAAAGAGAATTAATACAAAGAATAATAGCTGTATGGTTATGTGAATTCCACATTCTGTCAAAACTTATTTTAAACCCTGTTTTGTGCATAAATAATTTGCATTTGGAAACCTTACTTTTTGTTTGCATGCATGTTTGTTTTAAAAGTATTATTTTGTCTTTTTACAGGAAACACTGAGATTCACAGAAGTCTCCTATAACCAGTATACTACAATTATCATGTAGATTTAGAAGTCAGTCTATTTTCTACAAGTATTTGTGAGATACTCTGATAAATTTTGCATCTAATATTCACTCTGAATTCAGGGTTGAAAAATGCCTTTCCAGATGAGGAGTAAGAGCCTCCTCTCAACAAATGAGAGCAATAAGATCCTTGGCCTGCCCTTTACATAAAATAATAGTGCAACATAAGAAATTACAGTTTAAACTGTTATTGGTCAAAATAAAATTTCTGCCTCTCAATTCTCCAAATCACATGTAATAAGTGCTCACACCTCCACATCAATTTAACAGACTGCAATAACCAATCAAAAGTTACTTTTGTAATGCCATTTCTGGATTCCTTCCTGCTGCTGTGAAATCTGTCCCAAGATCATTTCCATAACCTCAGTTCTCCCACAGACATACTAGTCAGCATAATGAACAACAAAATTTCAGTTTCATGGTAGACGTCTATTTAAAAAGAAATCAAAACACTAATATTTTTCCTGCTTACAGGCTGGGGGAGATGTATGAGCAGAACTGTTCAAAGCGGCAATTTTTAACATGTGCGTATTTTATGAACACAAACCTTCATGGTCTGTTACCAGGGTTCTGGCAAGCTACTCCTATAGCAAATCTGCTTGAAGACACACGTATTTCCAAGAAATCCCAATCTCCTCCTTTATAGGCATCGCACATCTCTCATCACCTCATAAGTAAAAGATCCCTCCTCACCCCTTCTTACCTATTGTCATCTTCAGAGGGACACAATCATTCGTTTCTCCCTCCATTCCATCCTCCTGGGGACACCTATACCTAACCCCCCTTAACAGGTACTCCCAGAGGCATTCTAGAGGTGAGCAAGAAGCACCAGAACCCACTGCACACATTTCCATGTTAGTCTGTGTACAGCAAAAACAATGAGAGTCCTGTGGCACCTTATGGACTAACAGATTTTCTTCGGCATAAGCTTTCCTTGGCTATAACCCACTTTGTCAGATGCATAGCCCATGAAAGTTTATGTCGAAGAAAATCTGTTAGTCTATAAAGTGCCACAGGACTCTTGTTGTTGTTTCCACTGCACACACTTTCCCAGAGTGCACCAGGAAAAGAGAAAATATTCCTGCTTCTACTTCCAACCAGGCTCCTGGACTCTGGACCAGAAATGCCACATAATCCTTAGAGGCCACATATGGAAGAGAAATCCTGTAATCCCTAGCATACAATCGTTAAGGGACCCCTCAGGGAGTCTCTATGTTGGGGTTTATTAGAGATCTTTGATCCTAGTAAAGCAAACACTGCAGCAGACGCATCTTTCAAGCTCCTTCTGACCTTTGGGGAGGGGGAAGCAGCCGCCTTACTATAAAACACCTCAGACTGTCAGTCAGGAATTGGCATTAACCAACTGCTGCCAAATTTTCTGCTAGATGTACTCTTGAAATCTTTGGCATCAGAAGCCAAGCAGGAGGGACCCAGGCCCAGGAAGAAGGAGCCCAAGAGCAACCCATTGGTTTTCTGCTAATGGCTGCAAAGCTCCCGAGGGCTGGGCATTTATGGGGCAGCTAAAGGCGGCGCTGAGAACTTTTATGAACCTGGCTGTTGGCTAACAGCACAGAACACATCCTGCATAGACACCCTTGCCCCCAAGCTCATCTGAAATCAAGTGGCCTGAAAAGCACTAATTCTGAATTCACAAAGTAGAGCCAATTATTTATGCATCATTGCATTTGGAAATGGCAGGTTTTCATGAGAACTCCAAACGTATCACATCCATTTTTGGAACAGCTAAAAAAAAAAAGGGGGAGAAAGGCTTGCTAATGGTATGCGACTGACTTCTTTTGGTCAAAAGCAGAGACTCAAAGTATGTGTCACATTTTGTTACAATGTCCTAATACAGACAGAATAGGCTACAGCTCATTTTTGTTTCAAACTAACTAAGGCAATTAATAGCAATTCTGTAACATTTAGGTTTTTCTAAAGAGTTGTAATAACAGGCGTCCAGTAGGTATATCCCTACCGTGAATGAATGAAGGGTTCAGAAAACATTACAGGAACCTGTAACAATAAAGGTTGATAGAAAAGAGAAAAGGGAGACAAAGGCTGCATTAGTACAAACAAAAAAGATCTACTAAAACAACGCAGGGGCTAGGTTAACATCACATCATGTTAACAAGAGGAGACTGAAACCAGAAATAATAAACCAAAATTGGTCTTTCAGGAATTAGGCTAAAATGGTGGGCAAAATAACGAGGAGGCAAACTAATCTGCCCTTTATGAGGGCCTTATAAAAGATTTTGGGGGAAGAATATTTATGAAGGAAGGTGTGAAGGATGGCTGTACTTAAAGGAGCCAGCTTTACCACCATGACTGCCACCTCCAATGGGATCCATCTTGACACCATTGGACCTTCATCCTCCTCACCTGAGAGATGTCTGAGCCAGGCCCGGCCAGAGAGAGGGACCCAGATGCCGTCACCATCTCCACCAAATTAAGCTAAATCCCAAACAGCACCTGGAATATGAGGCCTGAGTTCCTGTTGTTGCATATCTCCCTCCTACCCACATGTCCTTTTTTTCCCTCCCACCTTATTTTTTTCTATCACCTCTTCAGGTTAGCAGAGCTAAGACAAAAAGGGTGTGAATGAAGGAGTTAGGTAAGGTTTATTGGTGGTTTTCTTCATTAAATTTTCCTTTCTTGTACAAAAGTAATTTTTTATTTTATCATTTCACTTTTGGTCATTGTTTTTTTCTGGAACTTTTGTAATCACATGCTTACTTTTCCACCTCTAGCCATAATCTTGGCTTTCTATCTTCACCAGGAGAGCTCGAAGTCAAATGTTTTCATTATTAGTGAAATCCTAGATCTTCAATTTCCTTTTGATAATTTCCTTTCATTTTTCTTTTTAGACCATCTTCATCAAATTAGATCACCTGTCCTGTATCTTAGTGGTTTTCATAAACATTTTGGGAGTTTCTATTGCTTTTCTTATGCATTCTGTTTAATAAATCTAGCTTAGCTTGCCAAAACTGTCAACTTTACAACAACAAGCCCGTGACCAAAAGACAGCTAAAAGTAATGCCCTACTCATTCCAGAACTGGTACCAGTTTGCCAGATCTTTAGGGTATGACTATATTACAGCTGGGACTGAGCCGCCCAGCAGGAATAGACAAACTTGCACTAGCAGAGTTTGAGCTACTGCAGTAAATGTGGAGGTTGTGACTCTGGCTGGAGCCTGGGGTCAGGTGGGCTAGAGAGCCTGAATTCTAGCCTGAGTTGTAATGTCCACAAAGCTGTTTTTTAGCCCGCTTGCAAGATTGTGTCTGCCCGCGTGGGGAGACTCATTCACAAATGCAGTGTAGACATTCCCAAAGGGGCTGGTAAAACTGTGTCCTGCGCACAGGGGTACATCTACACTGCAAAAAAACCCATCTAGAGCGGCGAGTCTCAGAGCCTGAGTCAGTTGATTCAAGCTTGCACTACAGGACTAAAAAGAGCTATGTAGATGTTCCCGCTTAGGCAGGCGTATAGGACCTGAAACCTGGCAGGAGGAGAGGGCTAGAGCCTGGGCTCCAGCCTGAGCGGGAATGTCTTCGCTGATACTTTTAGTCCCATAGTGTGAGCTCTACTAGCCCAAATCAATTGACCAAGGCTCTAAGCCTCACGGCTGCAGGGTTCTTTTTGCAGTGTAGACATAAGAAGTGTTTCTCCAACAGTAAGATTTCAAGTAACAGTCAGCACCAGAAACAGAAGCTGCATTTTCTACCTTTATTGTTCTTTCCTCTCCCTTTTATGTATGTTTGTCATGTTTTGTCAAGATCAGATTTTAACAACAAAATTATAATAAGTTTCAGCCAACCTCCATTTTTTCCTCTGTCCACTCACCTCTCAGAAAAGGATAGTCGTCATTACCTTGAATATTGTTTAAAAGACTACCAAATGAGGGTTTTCCTCATAAAAGCTCTCTACAGCTAATGGAAAAAGGAATAAGGAATGTTGTTAAAATGAAGGCCTACTTTAATATTTCACATTTCAAATGTTCTTTTTTCCCCTCTTTTTCTGTATTTTTAATGAAGAGGTTAAAAATACTTTTAGTGGTGGTTGCTGGCATCGGATCAAGCAATCTGAGGTCTCTGTTTGAACCCTTAATCACTACTTGGTGTTACACATCATCACGTCTTTGACCCTCATGGCCTATTTATTCCATCAAAATTAATCCAACTAGAAAACAACTAAGGCAACCAATAACAATTCTTTAACACTAAGGCCTTTCCAAAATAATCAGAGGTTGGTAAAGGAGAATCCATCCACTAAAACAGTCTGATAAACCATTCCTTAACCTGAAAATTAAATATTACTAAAGAACTCACTAAGGTTCCACATAAGATGACAAGGTAAGGAGTGAGTGGCAGAAGGGAAGAACTCCCAATATGTTTATGAAAACCATTAAGAAACAGGACAGGTGATTTAATTGGATAAAGATGATCTAAAGAGAAAAATTAAAGGAAATTCTTTAAAGCAAATTTGGGGGAAATTTAGGAGCTAGGATTTCATTGATAATAAAAACATTTGACTTATGAGACTGCTGGTGAAGCCAAGATTATGGCTAGAAGTTGAAAAGAGTGAAAGTAATTACAACAATTCCAGAAGAAACCCATGACCAAAAGTGAAATTACACACACACACACACACACACACACACACACGGACATGAAAGGAACATTTAATGAAGAAAACCACCAATAAGGGCTAACTCTTTCGTTCTCATCCTTCTAGCTGAAGGCTAATAACCTTGAAGAAGGGAAGAAAGGGCACAGAATATCACTAGGGAAAGGGAGCTATGTTTTGTTCATTTGACTAGATTAGGATTTCTGGAAGAACTTTGTGCGACTAAGGCAAGTAACAGACTAAATGAGAAGAGACATACAAACCCAAAAAGCCTTCTGTAGCCAACAGCAAACTTCAAACACACACTGGCTATGCAAAATAAAAATATTTTACTTCCCCCAACATTAAAACTTTGGGGTTAATATTAAAGTCCCCTAGAGGACACAGACTGATGATTTAGTGATGCAGAGAGAATGTGCACCCCTGCTCTATCAGAGAAAGGAGAAGACAAGCCGGAAGAATCTAACCAACAGATTCCACTGATATCTCTGGGATCTGTAGAAAGAGGATACTATGGACCTATGGCATCAGAAGAAAAAGGTTAAATTATGGTGCTATATCAGACCCATTTTGCAAAGTAACTAAACACCTAGCCAGCTAGAAAGCTTTCAATAAGAACCATTAAAGAAGAATGAACAGAGTTACAACTGATACCTGTAGTGATAGTTGTATATATACAGTACTAGCCATTATATATTATGGTCTCTTATCAGGATCAATAGACAGGAAGGCCTTGGTAGGCTTTTAAATAGTAGATATTAAGAGCTCAAAAAGAAACGTTCCAATTTATCTTGTCAATAATCCACAAATTAAATCATCCCAAATAGACGTTGACATGACGCATTATGCTTTCCAGAAATAGACCTTGACAGGGTAGATCATAATGGCACTCATGATAAAAACGATTCTTGAATCATATGAAAATAATGGCCCACATTAAATCTGAAAACTGAACACTGTGGAGAGGGGGCAGTCACAGAGAGCCAGTTGTGGCTCTCTGATACTCAGCTACTAAGCTAACGCAGTAGAGGGCTACTCTAACATCTGCCACTATCATAATTTTGTGATGATCAGGTGCCAGCAGTTTGGTTTCACCACATCCTATTCCCTCCCATCTATGCCATTATGACCTACCACATCAAGGCCTGCTTCTGGAAAGCATAATGTGTCATGTCAACATCTACTGGGGGATGGTTTAATCTGTTGATTATTGACGAGATAAATGGGAATAGTTCTTTCCGAATTTTCCTCTACCTACTCCTCCTTTTTATGCTGGGGAAGAGGGAACAGCTGATGTAGACAGTGTCTCTGCTGTCTTTACCAGCCATAGCTCTGCAAAAATTTTCCCTACACACCAGAGATTCTGCAAACCAAATGTCCAACCAAATTCAGTTCACTTTGCACTGCATAGATGGAGCAAAGAAATCTCTGTGGACTACAGCATCCAGCCCAACATAGCTAAACACATAATTAGGAGTTAGAGAGACAGATTTTCACTCTAAAATTTTAACTACCCTGATTAAATTCTTATCCTTGCAGTTTAAAGGTCTGAATCACTACTGGAATATTCCAGTTTCATGCCAATGCAATTCCATTGTAAAAATAAAAACACACACTACGGAATCACTCCCTTTATTTTCATGTGAATAGACGTGCTCTAAGAATGTGCAGCACTTAATAAATATGCTATTCAAACTTTATTTCACTGAAGTTAGAATCACAGAAAGGTAGGGCTGCAAGAGACATTAACAAAGCATCTAGTTCAGCCCCCTGTACTAAGGCAGGACCAAGAATACCTACACCATCTTTGACAGGTAACCTGTTCTTAAAAGTCTTTAATAATGGGGATTCTATAACTTCCCTTGGAAGCCTATTCCAGTGCTCAATTACCCTTATAGCAGGGCTCAACAAAATTGCCACCCACCTACATGCCCAGCTTCAAACTAAGGCACCTAGCAGGGATGACCCCACCGCTGAAAATACTGCCACTGTCACTTTCAGCGGTGGCTCCGGCCCCCACCCTGCCAAAATGCCACCTAACGCACTTAGTGTCACTGCAAGCACCAGCCATGCAATTTTTAGGTGACGGGGGTGCTCCACCCCAGTTCCACGGTGGAGCAAGGTGCCACATTACAAACCCCAGGCACCATGATGACCTGGTACCTGGGGTTTGTCGAGCCCTGCCTTATAGCTTCCTAATATGTAACCTAAATCTTTCTTGTGGAGATTAATCCCTTTACTTCTTGTCCAACCTTCAGTGGACATGGAAAACAATTGATCGCCATCCTCTGTGTAACAGCCCTTGACATATTAGAAGACTTATCAAATCCCCTCCCAAGGTCTTCTTTTCTCAAGACTATAGATGCCATTTTTTAAACCTTTCCTTGTGGTCAGCATTCCCAAGCTTTTATCACTTTATTTCTCTCCTCTGGACTGTCTCCAATTTGTCCATATCTTACTTAAAGTGTGGCACCAAGAACTGGACCTGGTACACAACCTGAGGCCTAAACAGTGCTAGTAGAGTGGGACTTCGACCTCCTGTATCTCATGTATAACAACCCAGAATATTGGTTTAAAAAAAAGCTGTTTGCTCATGTTCAATTTGTGATCCTCTATAAGCGTCCAAATGGTTTTCTGTAGTATTATCACATAGCAAGTTATTACCCATTCTGTAGCTGAGGATTTGATTTTTCCTTCTGAAGTATAGTACCCTGCATTAGTATTTATTGAATTTCATAATCCTCATAACATCTGCATTAGGCAGGTAAGTATGAATTGCACTGTCATGCCCATTTTACTGATTTAAAAATAAGACTGAGTAATTCAGAGATTTAGGATTACAAATCAAGAATTCATGATTTACCATTCCATATCTAATGCACTAGATCCAAGCTGCCCCACTCAAATGAATAACAATAGGAATGGAGCTCTTAAAAGAATGCATTATCCAAATACCAAATCAAATATATGCTGCAATACATAGAATGAAGATTTTAGATACAATATATAAATAAAAGAAAATTAGGGTTATATGGCCCCCTGAAAAGTCAGACTGCAAAACTTCTTCATGTACCATGCAAATTATATTTTATGTAAAATCAGAATCCTCTTAAATATCTGCTAAAAGAACAGCCCTGTTCAAAGAAACATTTGTGGTACAATGAGGTTATCTATTTAAGTCATAATGGTAAATAACCCTTAAAGTTAATAGCAAAAAAATGTATGGAAGTATGCCAGTGCAGTAAAATTTATACATTCTCTATGGAATGTATGAATTCTTCTTGCACAGAATCTATATTGTTCCAGTCTCTATCCCAGTAGATGGTCCAGTTACCTCAATTTAAATAGAAGGCTTGCTCTGAAAGTTAACACAACATCTGTTTTTCATTTTGAGGTGCATTCAACCATTCATTAAAGTGTCCTAATTGGTCATTTCTGGATTTTCTTCTCTTTCTCCCCCTCCCCTTTTACAATGGTTTATCTTTCTAATACCACTTTAAGACATCACGGTCATTTTAGCATTTCCTCTGAAAAATGCCAGCAGAAATAGGAAAGTCAAAGCACATCAGAACAATTCCTACAGTCCACCTTTTCCACACTTCCTATGGGTGTTTACTTTGTGCAATTATTCATCAAGGCTTCACTGGACTTGAATACTAATAAAGAAATTTTAAGAAGTGAAACAAGAGGCCTTCATGATGTCTGCAGGGAGGCCTACGAAAACTCTGAGCTTGGTTGTGAATTATTAGTATTAGCACCTTTGGTGGCAGTATTTGGTTACTTTCCACAACAAGCCAGATCAGGTCAAAATAGTTGAATAAGAAAAACAATCTCTACAGAATAAATCTGAATACATGATTTGTCCTTGGATAGCATACTTAAAATTGCTTTATTTCATTCAACTTTACTAATGTTCTCTTTAGATCTGAATTGCAGTGCTTTGTGAAGGTATTAGGAAGCGAATGTATTTTACAAAGAACAAATAAGTCCACTTCAACTTTTCTCTTCTGTAAACACATAAAACAATGTAATCGTTTCTGTTTAGATGTGTGGGAGGAAATTCAGTAGTTTTTCTATTGCACAAAAATAGTGTATAATTTAGACAGTAATCTTGGTTCAAAAGGAAAATTAAAGTTTTAAGACCTGCAAAGTGCTGAGTATTTGGGCTCAAATCCATAAACACATTTAAACCTGTGCCAGGTTTATGTTGCATGATGCTTAAAATTAAGCATATGCTTAAGTGCTTGGCTCAATGAGAGCCAAAATGGTCCATACCATGTTGAATCAAGCCCTAAATAAACCAAAATTATAACCAATTATTTGCACAGTGCCATAAATGTACACTGGATTTCATAGGCAAGTATAAAGAAAAAGCCCCTCAAGTGCTTATAACTGTCAAGGTAGACTGAAAACATTGTGAGAGCACAGCAGACAGAGAGTGGCTGATGAACAGCCCTGGTGAGCAAGAGAATGGTGGCAGATTAGAATTCCATTTTTCCCTCTATTTACATTTTTAGTTAAATTGAACATATGAACCTTTCCACCACTGGCACACAGATGGTTCTGATATTCAGTATTTGGGTACATTTCAGCTTTACGAACCAGTAATTGTCTTAAAGCATTTCCTAACTATCGTAACACTTTTTAAAATCAACCTAATCTCCCCTTCCATTCTGTTTCTTCTTTGAGGAGTGTAAACCTCCATTGAACCCTGAATGTAACTTGCATTAGTGTTACAACAAGGAGTTACGGTCACACAGTAACCAAACAAGTCAATGCTATGGTACTGGGAAGAAGAAAAACAAACCAAAACATAGACCTGCTGAGGCCCAAAGTGAAGTGACCAATAGGGAACTGTTCATCACAGAACAGACTGAGCAGAGGCTGGTCAAAGAAAGGTGAAACAACGTAGAATGGAAAATTCTTTGGTATCCCATGTTATTTTTTCAACAAGATCTTTTAAAAAAATGTAGCAGCACACTTACTTTAGGAAAAGAACTGAATCAAATTATAGACAGGGCTGGTAACATCACCTATTAAGGTACCTGACACTTCCTCATTATAAGACATTGTTTTTAGTTGCTTATAATTTTACAAACTTTACCCATTTGGGCTGAAATTTGCTTGGTGTCTACCTCAGGTTCAAATTTTTGGCCATTTCTGAGATGGAGGCAAGGGAAAATAGCTTAACAGAGCAATTAGATCTGTTGAGACTTGTGGGAGAATGGGGGAGGGGGGCAGGGAGAGATAGGGAGGCCGATCTGATGAGGAGTCAAGGGGATGGGGAAAAATAGTTCAAAAAGACTGAAACAAGTAGGAGGGGAGGGAACAGGTTGGACAAGGAGCCCAGAAAAGCAGATTAAGTCTGGGAGTCAGTGGGGACAAGAACTATGGATGGTGGGGC
Source organism: Pelusios castaneus (assembly GCA_007922175.1). Taxonomy (NCBI): domain Eukaryota; kingdom Metazoa; phylum Chordata; order Testudines; family Pelomedusidae; genus Pelusios; species Pelusios castaneus. Next base: position 3,329,303 of record ML685897.1, read on the forward strand.
AGAGAGAGAGATAGGAAGAGGAGCCATAAGATAGGGAACTAGGACTGGCTTGCCAAAGAGCTAAGGTGAGCAGTGAACAGGGGATGGCTGGTCAAGAGGAGTGGGAGTGGAATTGGTAGAGAGAAAGAGTGGGATGGAGAGTCTGGAGGGGTAGACTTGGACTTGCTAGGCAAGGACAACGGGAGAGTGGAGAGCCGCACTGTCTAGGTGAGGAATTCAGACAGGAGGAAGAGACAGGATTGAGGCAAGTACAAATGGATGGGTAGGACCAGAAGGGGTTGTGCTTGGAGGCTGGAGGGTAAAGTAGTCTGTCTCCAGTAGAGAACACTTCCCACCAAAGCCTGGAATAGAACCCAAGATTCCTGAGTCTCAACACTCCTCTGTTCCAAGCAAACATCTGTGAAACCAAATGGCAAAGTGTCCCTTCTTCTAGTGCTATCCCACACAGAAGAGGACAATGAACTGCTGCTATCAGTTACAGTCCTCTGCCACTTAAGTTAACGGGGTGGGGTAACTCTAAAGTTTTCACTCTTGCTGATGATCCATCAATGTGCTACCACATAACGGAGTTTTTTATTTCAGTTTGATTTTTTTAGAAACCTAGAAAATGAAACACAAAATACTATGCTAAAAGATTATTAAGGTTGCAAAATCAAGCACTAAAACGTTAGGAAATGCCAGAATTAAGGTTGCATGTGCAACCGTAATTTGCCCCTCCCTGCCATTCTTGCAGATACATTATTATATCATCTTTAATTGTGTTAGTTGGCTATTGGCAATATTTATGCTGCTATATGAGCTATAGGTAGCTAACTGGTTTAGCCATAAATTTCTGTGTACTACCATAACAGCAGGAAGGTGACATCAGATGACCTCTAACAAAAAGTAAACTATACTATTAGTTTATAGATTCTTGGCCCGCACGTGGACCAAAAGGGCAGTCAAGAGGAGAAAAGACAGGCAGGGAAATGTAGGAAGGAGTGCATGCATGCTTCCAGAACAGAAGAAAATCTAACACAGCAATCCCTTTTGCATAATGCTACACATCTGTCCACATTTAAGGCTAGATGGGAACCTATATTAAGGTAGGATTGTTAACTGCCTTCTCCTAGCTCAGATGGCCACTGCAGAAGCATAGTCTATGCAAAAAGTCTTAAGGTCCTTTTCAGCTTGCCCACAATCTTTTTGGCTCTGTACTTTCCCTTGCATACTTAACACCTTCCTGATCTTAAATGTTTAACACCACAGCCAGGGGTGGTCTTAGTGAATTCAGGGCCCTCGGCAAATGTCAAGGATGGGGCCCACATCCTTGACCTTTGCCCCCCTCCTGGCCTTGCTGGCACCCCCACCTCCTCCCCTCAGGCCTCAGCGCTGCCCCCCCCCGCCACCCAACAGGCCCATGCCTCGCACCCAGCTCTCCCCTTCTCCCGCAGCCTTGCTGCTGCTCCCCTCCCCCCCACATCTGGGTCTCACTGCTGCTGCTATCTCCTCCTGGCCTCACCGCCTGCCCCCTGCCCTGCATACCTCCGCAACCCACTTTTCCCCTTGCTGCCGGCACCCCACCTCAGCTGGCTAGCAACCCAGAGCTGCTCCCTGGCCCAGCTGCTCCCGCCCTGGCCCATGTGAGTGTGTGCCAGTCGGGCAGCTGGGAGATTTACGGGCTATCCCAGCAGCGGGTATCCACCCTGCCCCCACTCGTGGGGCTCCCTCCCAGCATGGGGCCCTAGGCAAATGCCCAGGGTGCCCCATAGCCAAGACCACCTATGACCTCAGCAATATCATCAGTAGACAAGCTGAGAGTTCAATTATAAATCTATATTCAACCCTTCTTTAGCCTGTCAGAGCCTTCGGCAACCCTCACATACCACTGAAGAATAGAGTGTCATATTATTGAGTATACTGACTCCTCAGAATATCTCTTGACCTAGAGATTACTAAATTATGATAAATAATTTTAATTGCAATTCAAGAATAAAGTTTTAGTTCGCTAATTCAAGTGGTGTAATATACAACTTTGTGGGAGATTCTTTATCAACTCCTAAAAGAGGCAATGGGAGTTAAGCATACACAGCATCTTACAGGGAACTGGCCTTTCATAAACATTTTAAATCATCATCAGTCTCCTCCCTTCGAAAAGATCAATCTACAAATTGTGCAACCCAACTGCCAAACATTATTTTAAGTGCTTTTTTAAACAAACAAAACAAAAATTTATTTTTAGAATTAGCCTTTTGAAGGAACATTTCTTGCATGTACTGCCATAAACAAATATTTAATATCTGCTTTATCTGTGCTCCGTTTATAATGTGCCACTCTACTGCCTAAACACTGCCATTTACTACAAACAGAACAATAATTTGTTTAGCTATATAATCAGCAAAGAGGCAGCACACAATAAAAGAAAGCATTCTGGTTTTAAAATGAATAAAAATTGATTGCGTCCCTATAAAAACTAAATTGGCAGAGTGTTAATTGCATTTCACATAAACATCTGTAGCAGTCGGTGACTCGTTACTGTGCGGTAATGCAATACAGGACACTTAGGAATAAATGCATCCTCCAGATGAGTTCACAGAGATTTTCTAAAAGCGCCTGATGAGATTGTAAAAATCTGATTAGTCAGAACTGCTAATGACACTTAAAACAAAGGGAAATCTTTAAATAAAATTATTTTGCTTTCCTTCTCTCTTGATAAATTATATGCAAATTAGCACTGATTGAAAAATGTTTGCCTTGAAGGTAAATTCATACTAATGAAGAAAAGGTCATCAGACTTCAACAGGAGTATCTGCTGATTAAATCTGTAGGTACTTTTAAATTTTGTTATTCTTCTCTTCATATAGTGGTTTACTCAGTGTGGAAGTTTATACACTATTTTTATTATTAATTTCTGTACTGGTAGCAAACACATCACACTAGGCATTGTTCAAACAGACATATCAACCCAGTCACTGCCCCACAGAGCTTACAGCCAAAAACCCAACCCTCAAATTTACATCCATTACAGTTCCGTTGACTTAAAACCGTATGATTTTCAGAGCACAAACTTAAATGCATATGTATGTCTTTGCAAGTTCAGAGCCTAAAACAACAACATTCAAAGAACAGGAAAGAAGAACAGAATCAAAATACATACTTTCTATACATGTGTCCCCACCACCACAAAAATTTAGTTAGCTCAAAGTTATTATGGTCAATTGAATTTCCAACCAAAACAACCCCTAAAATACAGAAAAAGTTGATTGTGTGCTGTTTATCCATTTAATTTAATTAACAGTACTGAACATTCTATTCCTTTAAATTACAAGTGGTATGATTTGAAGGGAATTGGAGGGAGAGATTTCTTTGTGGTTTAGCTCTCAGGTCAGTATATATTGAGTACAAAGCTTTGACACATTCTAAATTCTGCAAGAAGTATAATAAAACAATCTGAATTAACGATGCAAACAGATAGCATCTACAAAATTCCCCTACTCATAAGCACATACAACCGTGATCCCAAATCCACATACTCAATTTTAATTAAAATTTCAAAACAAAATATGTAAATTAAATTGTAACAAATCCATAACATACTTTTAAATTTAAAATTAACACAATTCAAATATTCGTTACAGTAGTGCTTAAAACTGTCATTATCGAAAAATACTCATTTTAATGGACTGCTTTTCCTCTCACTGATAATGAACTTGCTCCCACTTTTGCTCCTTTCCAATTTTCAGTGGAGGAAAGACAACCAAGCCCCAAGATATAACTTGAATTGTATGAAGTTACCTGGTAATAAATCAATCGAGGTAAGATTTTGCTTTCACTATTTTCTAATATTAGTAACAGTACTATTGTTAACCTCTTAGCCTGTAAACTTTGTGGAGAAAGGACAGCTCATAGCAAAATGGAGTCCCCATTTCTGATCAAAACATCTGAAAAATACTATTTAATGTGATCAGAAACTAAAAATAGTAAGTATCTCAGTTCAGGGCAATGGCACCCGTATTCCGCCTTCGTGGTCCCTCTAACAGCAGCACCTTGATCACTGATGTTGCAGCACAGAAAAAATTAAAGGCTCAGATGGAAGCAATTAACCACTTTCTATTGTGAGATCACAAGCACCTTGGTGGTAATTACCAGACCATTAATACCACTGGCAGTAACTGGGAAGATGTAAGTGGGAGGAAAAGGAAGCAGAAAGAAAAAGCTCAGCGGACAAGTTGTGTAAAAGACATTGCGTGGAAAGCTCCTGGTGCAGTATGCCTGTCTCTTGTTCTCTTCACCAGAAAACTGTGGAATAAAAGATATATGTTGTGAAGGGAAAATAGCCTGGGCATATTTCTAACATGAGTTTGTTGAGCATGTGTTTTTCTTTCTCTTTCAGATTCTTTAAAAGTTACAGGGGCAGATGGATTTGTCTGGGGACCATTGGAGAATGTGTACCTTTGATCAGCCTTGATCGCTCTCAATTCAGCCTTGTAAACACCTTCCCCATGTGATTAACAAGGTGATAGGGCTGACTGAAGAGAGAAGGCTTTAAGAGCCAGAGGCTAAGTGACCAAGGAGAGCTAGTGACCAAGGGAGTTTGTAAGGAGTTGTAATATAAGTCGTCTATTTTTTTTTAATTATTATTTTTTGTGCAAGTCCCTGGGGATAGTGGTTGAATGGAACCAAGAGGATCTTCTCATTACAATGCCAGTTGCTGCAGTCCCTACTGCCATATCTGCAACATCAAGAGATGTCTACAGGGAGGTACAAGCCATGAGCTGACCCTCGGTGAGTAATATTTTATATTGTTCTTTTTTATTGTTAGGTAAGTCTGTTGTGAATTGTGATAACTTGTCATAAATAATATGATTATAATTTGAGAGTAAGGCTGAATAATTTGCCACTCTCACTAGTAAGGTTGCGGAAGAGTAAACCTTCCGACCCATGAGGTCTAGCATTTTTCAATCCTTGTCCTGTGGAATGGATTTGAAAGCCAGTTGCCTGCTCCTCTAATTTGCTGTGTCTGTCAAGAGGGAATTTGGAGGAGGATGGATGAAAAGAAATTCCATGTCCTTAGATGGTATGTAATATTTCCTATCATTGCGTTTGTTCGTAGGGGGGATTGATGCTGGTGTTTGACATATTACATTAGCTGGGTCCATGAGAGCATCATCCATGGGGATTGCAATTTTGGCAGACACTGTGGCATGTAATATGTTGAGAAGCTTGTGTTGTGTGTCATTTACTTCTTCCAATGGAGTAGCCGTAGGTCTTGGAAGATGTATAAAGGAGCCCCAAATTAAATAAAATTCTTTCACTTTTATCCATTATGAGGAGCAGTTTCCAAACAAAGAATTCTTTCTACATCCTTTTAAAATATAATGGATGCTCCAATTTACAATGAATTGTTATATGCCTTATAAAAAGGCATTATGGGAATTTGGTCTGCTATTTGTTCACAGTGCAATATCTTTCAATAAATGAAAAAAAAAGGAATCAAGGAATCAGTGGACCCTTTCTGTTCATTCTAATAAAGGTCCCAAAGTAGGCACATAACTTTAAGCACATAGTAGTATCATCAATAGCAGCGGGACTGCTCATATACTTGAAGTTATAAATGTGCTTATCTTGTTGAACCAGGTCCAAAAGGCTAATTTTTCATTGTCTTAAACAAGTAGTCCTACTGAAGTTCAAAGCTTGCTACTTTATGGGGAATTCCTCATGCCATTTACCCCAAATATTATGCAGACTTTCATGTTTGCAGCTCTGTAAAACAAGGTGCAGCTTCACATCCACAACTCAATGAACCTCCTGTGTAATTTAGGAAGACAAAACCATCCAGATGGAGGAGTTACCTTTTACTCTCACCTGCTCTTGAATCCACTACATCCTTCCTGCCAGAGCATTCATTTTTTGCAACAGCCCCTGAGACCTCCATAACCCCACCAGAAAGCACTCTGGAGAAAATGTAACCTTTTCCACCAGGCTTCCACCTGGATTATTAGTAGGGTAGTACAAACTTTCAACTGTGATAAAGCCCTGCTCCTGAGATCCTGAAATCTTAAGATATTTCTGCATACGTTCCTCTTTTGTAAATTGCCGTTTGGGGATCATGCTAGAAGATAGAGATTTCTGTTTCCACAGGTTTCTTTCAATTAATGATAATGAATTCTGTTTTATAATAATTCTCTACTGAACATCTTGGTGGAAATCATTCCGTCTGGATCAATGAGTGGAGAATCGCGGGCAGATGAATAGATTCCCCGGTCAGCCAATTCCATGGCACCTTCCACACGGTGAGTACTTTGGATAACTACACATAAGTAAATTGTACCCTCTGCATCTCTACACACAACACTAAATCTCTTCAAATCAAAACTTTCTCAGCAAATGAAAATATGAAGTTGGGCACATTTTAACCTTGATTCCTCTTTTTAAAATGACATAAAATGTAAAGCTACAGAAATTGCCTAAAGTGAGGTCAATAGAAGACAGCTCTGGTGAGTACTACTTTTTTTTGGTAAAAAGAAATAGGAGAAAACTATTTTTGGTTCTTAGTGCACTATTTGGGCATGTATTAATTAAACCTAGTATATTATAATATATTTCCAAAGCTCATGGCTTTACAAACTGAAAATAAAAGTAGTGCCATTCTAAAGAATCAAAAATCTTTTCCAGGTCTACTGAGAATAGACCATTACTTTTCTTTTAAATCAGATTGTACATACAACATGTGAAATAATCTTCTGACATCACCTGCTGAAAAACAGTCTGGTATGAATCCTGATTGGTTTTGCTGCATTATTAAATTACCTATTCCATATTATTTAACTAGTACTTCAGATGAAATTTTAAGATCTGAATTCAGAAGTGCTGTTAGTTGTAAAAGGCACCCTCCAAAGAATTTTTATTATGCTTGGCAACAACTGTAATATTACCTTCATTTAAGTTAGATCATCTATTTGGGTGAAAGTATGATAGACCAGTTTCCAGAACTATTGCTCAAAATGTTCAATGAAGTACTTAAACATTTGTGTTTATTAGGAAGCAGTTTGGGCTCGATGTTTACCCACACTGAAATTGATTTCTAATGAGATCCATGACATATTCTTTACTAATAGTCTTAACAAGCATGATTTTTCATTTAATTTATAGAGAGCAATTTCATAAGAAACATGTAACTATTTCTGAGTAAATATCATTTCAGGTTAATACAGTTTAAACTGAAAGGTGAAGTTAATTGTTTCTTAATTGTTTGTAGCCAAATCATCTTTTTCTGTGGCAGGAATAATTCTGGATGCATCTTTTCCAAGTATCCATGCCAGCCCAAGCTCTCCTTTTGTCAAACCATTCATAGCCTCTCTGTTTGGATTTAAATGACAAGTGTTCAGTGGCTGAAGACTCTGTTATGCAGAGTTTATTTGTACAGACTGTGTTAGTTCAGCTGCAGTTTCTCCTGAGTGATTTAATATATATTGCTGTTGTAATTCAGACTGTGTCTTCTAGTGTGTGTTAATTTTTTCAGTCGTTTCCTCTGAAAAACATGTGCTACAGAATATAGCATGCACCACAATGGTGATTTTGAAAGCTTCTCATTTAATATTGAATGCAGTGGTATTTTGGGGGGTTGTTTTTGAAATAGTCAGCAATTTCAGAAAGTAAGAACAGCTGGAAACCACTCTGGGCTAGTGAAGGTAAAATACTTTACTAGTCCTTGGTAATCAAGATATTTTGTTGTTGTGCCAACATTATAACTAATCAGGGAAGCCCTTGGTTAGTATGTTGTTTCACAAACTCTAAGTAAGACGTTGGTAGGGGGAAAGAGAAAAGTTATGTGAAAATGAGAAGGACATGCCAAGAACAAAATGAAAAGAGTCTTCAAACAGGATTCCTGTTTCCAAATTTCAACTAGCTCAAATCAGTAGCTATCTTAGACCAGCTTTGAAGTCTGTTTTCCTAGTGAACATGACCGTGAAGTATTGGTTCACTATCATACCTAATGGATGTACAAAACCTCTTCCTCAAAGAGTATAGTTATGGAGAAATGGAGTTATATCTCAGTTATTTTACAGTAAGTGGGAGAGGGGAATGCAATTCATGCTCGTGTTCATGACTATCTTGAGACGAAGTATTTGTTTGTCCTAACAAACTTCCTATATATGCCTTACTATGTTTGGGTCTAAGTCTTGAGAAGAGAATCTTTCCATAGCAAAGATTCACCCGATAAAGTCACTGTCCCCTCCTATTGAGAATCCAGTAGCTAAAAAGACTGGTTTCACCCATAATTGCATTAGTGTTTGTATTTCTGTAGCAAGCAGGCAAGTTTCTTGTATAAAAAGCATTCGAACTTTAGACATTAACAGTATAAGACTTTGTATTTCTAAAATTAGAAGATGTGACTACTTCAGCTTCCTTCAAGGAAGTTATCCCTTCATGTGGAAAAAATGCTGCTAAAATCATCTTCCCAGCCCATTGCTCCAACCACGCTAATCCTGAATCTTTCCGACTTCCCTTCATCCATCACATATACAATTTTCTTCTCCTTACCTCAATGACCTTCACAATTTAGCCCCTCCATTCTTATCTGCTCAGACAATATTATATCAATTATCCATCCCCTCTGCTCTACCAATGATGCCAGGAGGCATTGTTAATTTGTCTGATTTTTCCTGCAAGCACCCATGCCCTTTCTTTCGTGCCTCCCTTTCAGCAAAGAATGCCATTCTCAGATAAAGTCATTACCCCTCCTTCAGGTCTCTCCTTAAGACCGTCTTTTGCATTGATGCTTATGACAAATTGCCAGCTGACAATATTTAGGTAGATAAGCCCATAAGCAGTTATCTCCGGATTTACTTATACCACTGAGAAACACCAACATTTGTTGTTACAAACTATGCACATGCTTAATCTATCACTGTTATCCTTTTTCTGCCTCCCTGACTCCCAAGGCAGTCTTAAACACAGGAGTGGCTCTTTCCACTCACAGACCTCAAGAATTCATTACAAAAGAGGGCAAAAGTATCATTAACCCCATTTTACAGGCAGGGAAAACGATGCACTAAATGACTAAAATAAAGCGACTTATCCAAGATCACACAACAAGTCATTGTCAGAGCTGAGTATAAAACCCTGGTTTCATGACATCACATCCAATACTTTATCCTCTGGGTCATGCTGCCTCTCCTAGGTATACAGAACATGGCTTGAGAGATTTCTTTTGTGAATTACACAAAATGCAGAGCAGTAGGGAGACATTTACATCACTGTAGAGTGAAAGTGGATAAAAAATCCTTCCAAACCAAAATGGTCATGTTTTATATCTCCTTTGCACAGGTGTAAATAGCTACATGTGGATGAGGCAATGTTTAGTCAGGCCCACAAAGCTCTCGGAAGTGAAATGTAAGCCATTTTAGTTATTTTAGAAAGCAGAGGCAGCTACAGATTAATAAACTCAAACATGTACTTCTCGGAGGCTCTACCACCAGTCTTTCAGTAACAAGCATGCAATCTAATATAGAAAAGGAACCTTACAAAGTGATTTGGAGTATTTTCACACAAGGTTGACAGGAGTGGTTGATCTTTTTCACAATTCAGGATCCTGAATCTAGTCAAACACACTAGAATTCTCTGAAATTCCACTATTGCAATTAAGTTGGCAGTCAGAAAAGTTCATCGTCTGACATGTAAAGAATTGAGTTTTTCTCACTGTTCCAGTTGCAGAACCAGCTGCACCCAAGGCTCTCTGAGTACACCCTCTCTGGGTTAAGCCTCATCATGCCATTACTTTTTCCTAGGATGGAATCCCACAGTTCTCATACTTTTAGGATAGGCCTAGGGCTCTAGGACCTGATATATAAACAGTGATTTCTCAAGCAGGTACTACTGGATTTAGCCCCTGTAACTCAGCTCACCACCAATGGTTAATACCGGTAACCAGACAGCTTTCTCATACAAAAGTATTGTTTAGTCTTAACACTAGTTGCAAAATATGCAACATAAGTGAAAAAAATAAAATAAAATAACCAAAGGCCTACATGCGTGTCTCTCTCTCCTAAAGGCTCATTGTCCTTTGGTGGCATTCCTAGACCAGTCTCTCTTTATACTATCTCCCTGACCTGTAGTGTATGCCTGTGAGAACTACTTCTCATCAACAGCTCTCAACAACCACTTTCCCTTTCTTCAAGGCAGTCACTTGTATCATTCCAGAAGCTCTTTGTCTCAGGTTCCTACCTTTTTTGGTTCTCCTGTGTTTACAAATTGTGATCCCTTCTTGACAAGCCAGTCCATGGAGCTGGACAGGGGTCGGAGGTGGGATATCAAAGCCAACAGGCCTAGTATTGTCCCTCATGCACGGGTGATCTGAAGCTATTGTCCTCTTTTCTGCACAGGTGCAGCCAACCCCTGCTTGAATAAACTGCTTTTATTCTTACAGTGCCCCCTTACAAAACTCAGACAGAACATGTAATATTCATAAGTTATTACAAATCAGTCACAACACTAACATGGATGGACTCCTAAACATGCTGGGACAAGTATAATTAATTATGCTATTTTTCTCCCAGCTTAATTGTTTTTGTTCATTACCATAAAGTTCTATTTCTAAACTTCAGTCATGAAACTAGGAATAGGGAAATCTTTGCAGCAGGATACACTAAATAAAAGGTAGATCTAGAAAGCTTATCTTTGTCCCTATTATGAAGGCATTAAATATTATGGGTCTAAGGAAATTACCAGAGGAGACGGAGGGGTTTTTGTGAAAGAATTCTGTGAGCTTTTTCTCTGAATCTAACAGAGTCACACGGCACAAATAGCTCTTTTTTCCAGCTTAAGTTGTGATTTTTGCCTTTTTACTATGACAAATAAAATTACACATTTTTAAAGTAATTAAAATGCATTAGGCCAGATCCTTGATTGGTGTTGCAAATTGACATAGCTCTGCAATGGAGCTATGACAATTTATACCTGCTGCAAATCTAGCACGACATTATTTCAAATAGGAAAGATCCAGAGTGCACACAAAGGTGAAATCCTGGCCCCTTTGAAGTCTGTGGTAAAACTCCCACTGATTTCAACTCCCACTGATTTCAGGGTGCACAGGATTTCACCCATACTATTCACAACAGAGCACTTACACATTGCTAATTACATTGCTTATACATCACCAGTAATCTCTAAACACATCTTTTGTATGATGCTGAACACAATATGGTCCCGGTCCATGACTAGGTGCCTAGACACTATGGGAATACAAATAATACATATATATAAAAGGAAAGATCTGCAGAAGCACTATCTGCTGGTAGGACGTCCCGTAGTAAGGCAGCAAGGCATTAGTTACACGCGGGTCCTGTGGGGAAGATTATCTTCACACTATCATGGCTAGAAACTGGTTTGTTTGGTTTTTTTAAAACTGAAAGCTAAATGGAGCTCTGCAGAGGGCTGTTGAGAAACCATGATTTTTAAAAAATAGCTGCCAAAGACTTGGAATGCATGGTAAATCATCACAGCATGACACACACATCTTACTTATCAATATAGTCATGTTTCAGAAACACTTATACCTTAGCAATAAGCCTGGATACAAACAGAATTTTCTCAGTGATCTTTTAAAAAGTCAAATACCCAGAAAAGTGAACAGCGAGACTTTCCTCCCCTCTACCCCGCAATAGATATGACATTCCTCCCACCCCCACTTTGGATACGAACCACGCCTCCCTCACTGAGTCATGACCATGACCAAGTAAAGTCGATCTTCAGGGTTGAGAGAAATAAAAATAAAATGAGAAAAGGGGTGAGAGAGAGAGAGAGAGTCTCAGAAGAAACATTTGTATAATCTGACTACTATAAGTAAAGAGATTAGCTATACCGGACCACATATTTTCAAGTATGGTGGCTTGATGTCCACACATAAAACATGGATGTACAGGGTGCATCCACAGTTATTGGTGAAGTGCCTCACTAGTGGTTTCCAAATATATTCATTCAGCTATTTATCATTCATATATTTTAAAAACATGTATGGTATTTTACAGAGAAATAAGAGTCACCAACGAGAAGAGCTTACAATCAATCTGCATACATCACCATGGTATTTACATTTGAACTTGCGAATGCATTTCTTAAAAACCAGAGCACTGCTCTCTTATGGCAGACCACCTCTTTCACCTTCTGAATAATTTACTAAGTCTGACTAATGCCTGCTGAGAAATTCCCTGTTTAGAAGAAAGGATGGCTATAAATTTAAAAATATAAAGATCAGATATGCTAAAAAATCCCAATCTTTAAAAAAAAGTTCTGATTTGCTGTTAACTCCTTAGAGCGGCTGAACAGAGCTTCTAGTGCTGGTGCCATCAAAAATACTGTGGATAAATACATTTTTAAAAAAGAAATCACCACAATGGTACTTCAGTGTCTAACATCTTGAGCCCTTGGTTCAAGGGAATTTGTGACCCTAACTGAAGTAACTTTGGTAGTCTCAGCTCAGTCTCTAGAGTATGCCGTCTACACTAAAAGAACTTGCATTTCATAATTTAGTACACTTGACTGTCTATATTGCAGAGACCCTGATAACTTCATTAATATGGAGCCTGATTCACCTCTTGCTGCCGGGGAAGGGGTCAAAGTGAAGGTCACTGGGGAATACTATGAGTAACTCATTCCAGTTTGCTCACAAAAAAACGGACTGCCAATATGCGAATCATTCTTGAAATGTAAGCAGCCATTAGGAAATAAATTGCAATATCCTTGATTTTCAGTTAAGACTGGCTGAAAAAGGCAACGGAAGTCATAATCTTTCTATACAAGTCACTGCCTTCAACAATTAGCTTCCTCATGTTTCAGCCCCAAACGTTTATTCATCTGAATTGCCTTAGAATATGCATACACAAGGGTGCACCAACAATTACTAGGGAGCTGCCTTACCATCTGTATCCAAATGCATTTACCCAATTAATTATCAAGATTTGCTAGTTTACATAGTGGTCCCCAAAGTGACATCAGTGGAAAAAAATCTCAGAAAGCAAAGACAATTTCCAAAACACTTCTTTTTTTTCCTTGAGCTGTGGTCTGTAGAAACTGTTTTGTATTTTCATATAATGGGAACAACATCCCAGCACTGGAGATTAGTTGCATTAAATACTTTTTTGAGGTTATCAAATCTTTCAGCTTTGCTTCGGCTTTTAAAATCACCACAAAAGCTGTTTACTGCTTTGTCCACTGCTCTGCCATAAACAATATCAGTTAAACAAACTGATATAAAATTACTGGCCATGTGCTTGGAAAAGCTTCTAAAAGTATAAACTTCTCCCAAGAGCCATGCAATCCTGTTAAGAGGCCACCATTATTCCCTAGAAATCAAGAGTGCTGATTATATAATAAGCATTAATGGAAATGAATGTTCATTTAAAATTTAATAACTACTTTGTTTTCTTCTGACCAAGGAACAGTTTCATCATATTCCTTTATTCTGTTTGAAACTTAGCTTTATATCCACAAACTGTACTAGTTGCTATCGTCTGTTTTTTTTTTCTTTATGCGAACCCAGGAGTTCATCCAGCTTTTAATTATTATCCATTTCTAACCAAATATCTGATCATTTATGGCAATTTGTTGTAAAGTCTTTGAATAAAAGCAATTACAGTAAAACCTGCCAAGAGCGACCATTCAGAGGAGTTAGGAAAAGTGGTCCCTTGTTAGAGGTGATCTCTCTTCAAAAGAGTACTGTCACTCTTACTTTTGCACTGCAGCTGGTGGCAGAGGACAGGTGGGTCACTCTTCACAGTTTCTTCAGTTAAATTATAGGGGGAACATTCCAAGGCCTCTGCAAGTAGTCACCCTTGACAAGAGGTCTCTCTTCAGCGGTGGTCACTGTGGCAGGTTTTACTGTATCCATAATTGTTCCAAAATACTAAGAACAAAAACCAAACCTTTTAGAGTTAGGTAAGTATTGAAGATGAAGAAGATCCAGGATATCTTCCCCTGCCTTTGTGCACTCTCGCCTGATGGTTGCACTAGGAGAGGTTTCGGTGAAGTGCTGGCAACAGTGGTAACACAGTGGTAGAAATGTGCTCTCACAGCATCCAGGAGGCAATGAACATACTTTGACAAGGCATCCTGCCTCCAAGAATCTCTGCTTGGCTAATGCACCTTCTGCCCCTTGCAAATGCAGCTCAGCCTTGTCAGAGGTATACCTATATATTGTACCTCCTCACACCCCTTCCTCTCCATTTCCATGTGCATTGAGGACTCCTAGATCAATTCTGATTCTGGTTTGTACTACAGTTCTGATAGGTTTTTTTCGCTTAATAAAGCTACTCAATTACGTTACTTTCAAATTAAAAGTATCAATGCTAATAAATCTGTATCTGTGTGCTAACAGAGCAGATTTTGACTGCTTATTAAAAAGCAATGTCTAGAAGATGTTTCCTCCTCCCTGATCCTGCAAACAGTTACTACCCCATTTAGAACTTGCTAGCTATTATAAGTGGCTGCATTCAAGTAAGACACCCAATTAGGAAATTTTTCCAGAATTAAGCTGTAAAAAGCATTTTAAAAAGAAAGTAAATTTAGGAATCTGATGATCATAATGCAAAAACTGAATGAATAATGACTACTAAGTACCTTTGTTTCTCTTACTACAACAACTGAATAGCAGCAACTGTAAACAAATACTGCTGTTTTTGTCATCAAGTCTATTGTCCACATATTGTCCTGGCCAATTTAAACTAAAACATGCTTACTTTCCTGTAAAATCGAAGGAGATGAAAATTAGATTCTGAACAGCTCATTTAAATTGTAAGGCTTACAAATTCTTGTCCCTCCAGTGAGAGGTTGGGGGGGGGGGAATATCACATGGTCCTCCCCCCCCTTTTTTTTCTGTAAAGATCTTGAGATCCTGGCTTTACACATGAGTACATACTCTAAAAAATTCAGCATCAGGTTTACAGCTAAGAAAATTATCGAAAATTAACAAAACAAATGCAATTTAGATTTTAGTTAAGACTCCAAAGATCTAAAAGCTCTTTGACATTACAAACCTGTTTTAAACCATTAAGTTCTGCATCAAAGAAAGTATGAACAGTAATGTCACAATGGGCAACAGCAAGCCATCAGTTAACAAAATTAAAATCAAATAGTTAAGTAACATGCAGCTTCCTTTATCTGTAAATGGATTAAGTAGCTTAGTGACAAGTATATGATGATTTAGTGGGAGTGGTCCTGCTTTTCAGCAGGGGCTTGGACTAGATGACCTCGTGAGGTCCCTTCCATCCCTATGATTCTATGATATACTTTTTTTTCCCTATAGCGAACGTCAAACTCTAATATATATTTTGAAAAACAGAGGCTTTTAAGCAGGTCATCTTCCATTATTACCTTTCTAGAATTAGGTTTGAAAAATATCTAAGCTTCTTGCTGTCAGTTCAGAATTTTGTAGTACTCCATATTTTGTGACAAATCCATAAAGTAAAAGAGAACCACCAAATTGCTTTTGTGACTGGCATAATGAGTAGTTTATGAAATAACATCCTGCCTTCAGATGATACTAAACCTTGAGGTCTCTGATGATATAGGAGCATCAGGAGGTCTCTAAAACAGAAGAGCTGTAAGAGAAAATAACTAATTGGCACTAACAGAGACCCCAAGAATGATGTTTGTGACAAATCAGTGCAGAGAGGTGATTATTGCTCATTGGGGAGCCCATTGTTACCAGCAGTGGGGGAGCAACTCAACGCTCCCTCACTAACATCCTAGAATTGGGTTGGATGGGTGGATGTAGATCATCACCACTGTTACAATACTTGTGCTGAAGGCACCCCTAGGAGCGAGAAGGACTCCACTGAATTTATGGATTGAGTCTTCAGAAGCAACTCATGATAAATGCTGCCATTTCTGCATGTCCCCTGAATCAATATAGCCATCGGGAGAAAGAAGAAGTGTTGATACCTCTGCCCTGTGCTGAGCAGAAACAAACACCTCAAGCTCCATTCTTTTCCTGATGGAACACTACAGGGCTATGTACCTCATGCAGTGTTTCAATCAATACTTACCAGAAGAATTTGAGCAATCTATGCAGGTTGTTCCAGATTATGAGGTGAAATGGGAGACTCCTTGGCTGAGGTATTGTGCTAACCGCTACCTCCCAAAAGTTCTCACCACATTGTTTTCAAAGTGTTACAGACTGGATGCGCTTTCTTCAGTTGGCAGTCCCTCTAACTAAGCCAGTGGTTTTCAAGCCAGGGGTTGGGACTCAGTTGCCACTGCAAGACTGGAATGTATTGCTCAACGATGTAAGCGGTGGGTGGTGGGCACAAATGATTTTTTTCAACGGGGTCCTGAGAAAATAAGTTTGAAAAGCCATGTTCCTCAGACACTTATGCTCTGGGTTAGACTCCCTTATTTTTCATTTTAGTGTGTTGTTACTCTGCAAGCTGGAGGGTGCAACACATGTCCTTCATGGAATTAGACAGCTGTAACAATAGGAGCCACCACCCAAAACAGAGGCCACATGCCAGGCTGATCTGGAATTGGTGCAATGTGGATAAAGGGTGTCAGTGAGGGCTGAATGTAAACATAGGGGGTTGTAGGGAGGTGTGGGGATGGGTGGAAGAAGAAGCAGCAGAAAGCCAAAGAGAAAACAAAAAAACTAAGCACTGGGAACATGGTCTTGAGAAAAACCTATAGAGATCTTCTGGGGTAAAGTGCTATCTGAAAGAGATTTAACGTGTGGGCAAAGAAATTGTCTCTTGCTGTTTGATTCATGTAAATAAATGGGATTGTAACAGACAAATACCACAAGATCCTGAATACTGGCTAACACCTTGAGTCAAAAGAAGAAACAGTATAGATCTCTTCACTATGCTTTTTCCCTGAGAGAAGTCAGCTTTTCTGACAGAATACCACTTTCCTGGCCAGGTTTCCAAAGACTACTGGGTCGACATCATAGAAAGGAGTCACCAACGCCATGAATTCCAGATCGTTCAAACTGTTCATGTGAGTACTAATTATGTTAAAATTAAAGCTCTGCAAGGCCTCACAGGAAAGGGTGGAGCCTGAAAATAGGACATTTTCATGGCTGTCACTTTACATGCCTGACAACTCATGCAATCTATCAGGGTACACCACTGGAACCCAGTGATAGAAATGAATCTGGCCATATGAAATTCTCCCTGTATGGAAGTGCTGCAGTAATTTGTTCTGCAACTGGAATCCACTGTGACTGAATGACAACTGGTCTTGAGAGTGCATTACTTATTTTAGTAAGCTAGACATTGCTAATATTGGCCTGACCCCACGAACACTTGTTTGTTTGAAAGACTGTTAAAGTATTTCTTTATGTTTCTTCTTAGTTTAAGAATTACTGAACATTACTAGACACTGAAAGAAATAACATTCAGTATAGACATCAATATACTACCTAGACAATTGTACACCTTTTTATTTTACACCTCTGATGTAAGGAAGATATTCATTTTTTAAATGCATGGCCGAACTTCTCTGCAATGCCTGACACAGCATTTTGCCAGGGCAATGAAAGAAAGCCTGACAGCTGCAAATTTTCTAGAAATATGGAGAAGCCTTGCACTAACCTCTAGGGAAAGATCCCCCTTCTATAACTGATTTTAGAATGGCTTGTTTCAGATCATTCATCCATTCTTGCTACAATTCACCATGATGCAATATATAGAAAGACTGATTTTTTTTTAAAAAAAAAATCTTGTAAGCATTCTCTTTATTTCTTATTTAGGAATACTTATTTTCCTCAAATGGCTCATTCTTTCAAGTATTATCTATTTTACTCAAATCACCTTAGGTAAGAGTAAAGCTCAGGATAACACTGTGATTTAGAACTCCCTCTAATAAATTCTATTAACTGAATGAGAACAGTGCAATGAAAGTGGCTGGCTTCTTCTCTGAGAGCGAGACGCAGTGGTGCCTTGTGCCGTCTGGTGATAGGAACTAAATATATTATCTGCATTCTCCGTGACATTCCAATTTGAAAATAACATGCTAGTAGTTACACTACAAGTGAATAAACAGCTGCCATGAGGGAGGCTGTTAAGATTTGAAATGCATATTAATTGAGGAAGCACACCTAAAAATAAAATAAAGAAATACACAATTATTCTTTGACAGCTGTCATTTTAAAAGATTTATATTAAGTAAATTTGTATTTATTTAAAAGATAACAAGGAAATACTTAATTATTTCTCAAAGTTTAAGAGTGTGCTAAAATTATGGCACTTAGCCATCTGTTCATGGAAGCATCTCTTTCATACAGTAGCAATTGCAGATTTCTGAAAAGTAAGATTAACTCTGCCCTACTTTTGTAAGTTGCTAAAAAATACGGAACAAATCTAAAATTTGCTATCACTCATTTTAGCATTTACTATTACTCATTTTTCAGTGTTACCTTGTATTAACATATTATATACATTTTAAAAGAAATCATTTTTATAAGACACAAGAGTGTATCATGTATAGGATAGTAATAAGTGTATAGTATCTAGGAAAGTCAAGTTAATTGCTATGCACCACAAAAATAACTTATAGATAAAACAGTTTAAATCTATTAGAAGTTTTTATACAACATATATTGCTCTGATATCTAGTTTGAAGTTTGCAGTTCAAAGTAGTACTTCCTTCTCAGTAATGTGGAATATGCAATTAAAAAATCAAAAACCCCACCAACTCCCTTTGCAGGCAACACTGGGGGAGAAAAAAAAAAGGGTGGGATGGGGGGGGCACAGAGAGAGGTTTGGAAATTTGGGTCCAAATAATAGCCTTAGATGCATGCACATAACTCCCACTTAACAGGAATAGAGGATACAGCATTTGAGGCCAGGTTTTGGATCTTTGTCACAAGGGCACGTGGTCAGTCCTTGGCTGCAGTCTTCCTATACCTCATGTAATTTGGTTGGCATGGGTTATTTAGTTGCTGTGCCCCTCTAAGAGCATGTCTACCTTTTGACATGGAGATGTGATTCCAAACTCAAGGAGACATACTCACATTATTGCTGATCAAGCTAGCATGCTAAAAATCAAATTTAATTACCACAGCGCAAGTGCAGGAGGGGCTAGCTACCAGACTACGTACCTAGTGTTTCTGATGGCATGTACTCCAGGTGGTGAGTGCCTCCTACTACTTCAGATATATTCTATTTTTAGCCCATTAATCTGTTGAGTACTAGAGTGGGTATATCTCCTCAAAGAGGGAATCAAATCCCCACAAGGTATACATACCCTAAGTCAGTGGTTCTCAACCTTTCCACACTACTGTACCCCTTTCAGGAGGCTGATTTGTCTTGTGTGCCCCTAAATTTCACCTCAGTTAAAACTACTAGCTTACAAAATCAGACATGAAAATACAGTGAAAAATTGCTTACTTTCTCATTTTTACCTTATATTATAAAATAAATCACAACTCCCCAGTTGAGAAACACTGATATAGTAGATAAAGCAATATAAATAAGTCACTGTCTATATGAAATTTTAGCTTATGCTTACTTCACTAATTTTTTCATGGAGTCCATTATAAAACTAGGCAAATATCTAGGGCTATGTCTACACTGGCAAGTCAATTTGAATTAGGGAAGCTTAATCCGAACTAATTTAAGCCTTGGCCACATGAGGCTTTCATTAGTTTGAATTAAGGGCTTCCTAATTCAAACTAATAAATTCAATTATACCTTTCAAACTAACGCTTAATTCGAACTAGTTAGTTTGAATTAAGTCAATGTGGCCATGTTAGTCCGAACTAACTGCTTAGTTCGAACTAACCGACAAACTGAACTTAATGCAGCTGACTGTTTCAAACTAAGCAAGTGCCATGCATGTCACTTGCTTAGTTCGAACTAAAATTCCAGTGGGGCCATGCTAGTTTGAATTAAGCTAATTTGAACTAACTAAAATTAGTTCGAATTAGTTAGTTCGAATTAACTAATTCATACTAAATATGGTAAGTGTAGACATAGCGTAGGTGAGTTAATGTACTCCCAGAAGGCCTCCATCTTCCCCCAGGGGTACCATACCACTGGTTGAGAACCATTGCCCTCAATTACACATACTGATCCACTGCTCCAGCAGCACCTATTTTGAGTTGATATTAAAACAGTATGTTAAGATGAAGGGCAACTCAGAGCTTCTTACTAGCATCCTCCTTCTCTCATGCTTCCAAGTGTCCGTGCACATATAAATCTATTCCTGAACTTCAGGGCTGATGTATGTAGTCACTGGTTCACCGTATGGGAGCTCCCCTGTCATCAGATACATGTTTGTTTAGAAAGCCAAAAGGAACCGAAATACTGTAATCTAATCTGCTGGCTCATTTCTGCGTATTTTCCTCTCCGCTCTGGCTGAGATGGTGAGAAAGGCTTAGCCAATGGAAGGAACTGTGCTAAGCTATTCAAATCTAGCCAGACATGGGCTCCTCAATCATTAATCAGGGAACAGGAAAACCAGTAATATACTGAGGTCAGAGAGGACGGGGCTTGGAAGAGCACTGGTTGCTGAACAGAAGCAGCAGCAGCAGAATGTAGACAATAATCAAGTAGCTTGCTGAGGAGCAAAGGCAAACCAGTTGGGAGTGGAAGGCTCAAAGCTGTGCAGAGAGAGATGCCTTATCTATTGATTGTATATTAATTACATTGATTACCTAGGGATCACCAATTGTCAAATTAACACATTGAGGTTTTGTATGTTTTAGTTCCAAGACCAGGCCCTGTGTTATTAGAATACTGTTAAGTTGGGAACCCCAACAGTTGCAATTCTCACACTTAGGGAAAGCTTCTGAATTTACAATATAGCTTTAAAACAAAAAAGGTTAGCAAAATCACAATGCACTCCTCCCCCCAGACAGGGATAATACAAAATGAGTGTTTGATTATCCACATACACCATCTCTTGCAAAAAATGCTCAGAGCATTCGTCATTTTCCTCATCATCCCCACAACCACCAGTGGTTGTCATCCTGGCATCTCCCAAGGCAGACATGCCAGGATACAACATCTGTAATGTGTTATGCTGAAACCCACTATGCCCAATACATATTTAGTAGGTGTTTCAGCCCCTTTTCATTATTTGAACTTCCTCACCCTACTAATTTTGGGATGCCCTTCTCCCATAGGTTGCTAGACCTATTAGCATATACATCAGTTAAGTACCATGGCAGTCTTGTGGTTGGACATCTGCTCAGGTTCCTACTTGAGATATCTCAAGCTAATATCAACTGGCATCTTGTGGTTCTATTTTATGATCTAGGGCAGGGGTCAGCAACCTATGGCACGCACCTGTTCAGAGCGGCATGCAGGGCTCCTGGCCCTGCAGCAGCTCTCTCCCGCTGGCCCCGCCCCCTCAACAGGGCCTGAGGCGGCAGGAACCACCCATGTGCAGCAGCTCCTGCTAGAAAGAAGGCAGCAGGAACCACCACGCACGCAACTCTTTCCACCCCAGGCTCCAGTGGAAGGGTGGGGCCCACAGGAGCCCCCTCACACGCAGCTCTTGCCACCCCAGGCCCCTTCCCCAGCTCCGGCTGGCTTCATGCCTGGCACCTGCTGAGGATGCGGGGGGCAGGGCTGGCATGGGGGCCAGCAAAAGCTGCCGACCCCTGATCTAGGGTTACGATTGGTTAGCTGCTTATCCTAAGGTTTTTTAGGCCTTTATTAGTTCAGGTAAGCAATTGTAGGCTCGTTGCATTATTACCTTAACTTGTACCTATGTGTTACCAAGCAAATACCTGTAGGCTACAATCATGTGGCTGGACAGCAGCCAGCAGCTACCACAGCAAGAGGATACAGCGACTTGCAGCAAGTAGGAAGACGGCGCGGAGAAGTCACAATGTTTATCCTTACAGCCCTGTACTGGACTGCCTCTAGGAACTGGGTCCAAAATTGTTTAGATTTTCTTTTGTTAATGTATCTTAAAGCAAAGGAAAGCACTTATACCTAATGATTTTCAGTTTTTAGTTCCTGGCCCTCCCATACACTAGTTATGTCCAAGTCTTTTGAGAGAAATTTCAGGCCCTGGTACATCCATGTTTGCAGGGCCCTCTTTCCCTCCCATTTCAACCCAGTGAGATATTTTGGGGGGCTTCCTGAGCTCACGACCCTGGTACAATTGTCCCTGCTTTCCTCTTATCCCATCACACCTGTGTATATCTACACACAGCACTTTGGAGAAAGCTGGAGCAAGTCTTGCAGACCAGGTCAATACATTCAGGTTAGAGCGGCTCACACCAACATTCTAAAAATAGCTGTAGGCAGCTCTCTGAAGTTGCAGTTTGGGCTCAGAAGCCTAGGGAGGAGAGCAGACTTACGAGACCAAGCTTCAGCCCAAGCAGCAACTGCAAAATGCTTTCTACACAGCTATTTTTTAGAGTGCTAGTGAGAACCCCACTACCGCCAGTCTACTGTCTGGAGCTGGAAGGCTTGCTCCAGCTCACTCCAAGATGTTGTGTGTAGACATACCCACAGTATGTGATACAGCTAGGAAATTAAATCAGAGCTTCTGAGTCCCAGTCCAATACCTTAATGACAAGACCACCCGTATTAAGCACTATAGACTGTAGTCAGCAGTCTTGCATGTGTAAGAGGATGGTTCACAGGACAGAATGAGTCTTTTCCATCTCTAAAAGCGAAAATGTCATGTGAAATTTGGTGTTTTGGTTACTAAGGAACTTTTACCCATCGAGGAAACAACGTTCAAAAACATGGCAGTGAAACGATGAAATCTACAATCAAGTAGGTATAGTGTGTAATATGACACTTTCATATCAAGAATTTGGATTTTTATGTTCCATTAACCAATTTCCCCTTTTATAACACATGTGCAGCTCTTTTTAAAACAAAACAAACCCCAA
Organism: Pelusios castaneus; assembly: GCA_007922175.1. Classification (NCBI taxonomy): domain Eukaryota; kingdom Metazoa; phylum Chordata; order Testudines; family Pelomedusidae; genus Pelusios; species Pelusios castaneus. Next base: position 3,352,131 of record ML685897.1, read on the forward strand.
CTAAACAAATCCTTGGTGAATGTTTTATAAAAATTCTGTACAGAGATATTTATGTATGCTAAGACAAGTTAGGTAATCCCCAACACCTGCACACCTCATTGTAAGCCACTTTGTACAATTCTAATTGCACTTGTTTAGCATGCCTCTATGAACCTCTATAGCTATACTAAAACCATTGTCATATATTTAATCACAGCGAAGTTGTTGGGATTTTTTTTTGGCAAACTGACAAGTCCCCACAGAACAGTTATTAGCACTTAATTCACTCACATCATACTTATAAATGAGTTGTAAAATAGGACAAAAATATATCAAAGGCTTGTCGTCTCTGTCTTCAATGACTTTGAAGTTTAATATTATAACTCCAAACTCACTAAAATAAAGACATTAAGAATTGTTTTCTTCGACAAACACCACCACATGTAGAGACACATTTCTGAGACATTCTTGATGAATGACCAACAGTCAGGCCATGCAAAATATATCTCAAGAGCTGGTATGCCTCATACGATGGACCTTTGTACAAGACATTATATAAGCACACAGGATGAAATTAAAAAAAAAAAACGTTAAAGACAGTACACAATGCCCACCTGTTTATCAAAAAATGCCAACTTGTCCTATTCTGGCTAGGCAGGAATCCTGAGGACATCCACAAAACTGTGCGTGGATGGAAGAAACATGCCTAATAATTACTGACAATGAGAAACACCAGGAGCAGTGTATACAGGAGCCAGAGGGCAGATCCACTTACATGGCTTAACAGGCTACTGCAAGAGAAACTGGAAAACATGTACTGGCCCTTTGACCAGAAAGCCATTTAGGTTCACAGATAACATCGTCTGCCAGTAATGACTAAATTTTAATAAATCTTGGGAAAATTCCAGGGGACTGAAAGAAAGCCAATATTGTGACAATATTTAAAGAGAGAACACAAGTAATTAAAGGCCAGTCAATCTGACTCTGATCCCAGAAAAAATAATGGGTATGATCAATATGGGACTCAATCTTTAATGGCTAGAAACACCATTTAAGATTGTTTGCTAATTTCCCCTGAACTAACATTTTATCAGTGTTTGACAAATCTAGTGGATAAAGGTATTTTTGCTGACCTATTACTCTTGGAAATGAGAAAAGAATCCTGCCAAACAGATAGAAGTAATGAGTGGGTGGGATTGAAATCCTGCCTGGCTATAGGAGGCAGGGAGTCCCTGCGTTGGGACAAGGATAAGAAGGGAAAGAAGAAAGAAGCCTTTTCCCTTTAGCTCCAAAATCTTACCTGCCTCTCTTGCTGCTGCAGTTGTGTACCAGAACATCTCCTCACATGCTCTAGATCAGTGTTTCTCAGCTGTTGTTCCAAGGAACACTAGTGCTCCACAGACATAGTGAAGGTGTTCTGCAACTGACCACAACCCCTCCCCGTCGGGTTGGTGGACAGAGTGGGGAGGGATAAGCAATGCAGTAAGCTGATGCATGCCTGGGAGATTTAAAATGCTCCAGCTGCAGCAAAGCTTCCAGACACATGTTGGCATCTGGCACCACCTTGCTCCTTTGCTGCAGCTGGGGCATTCTAAATTTCTCACCACTGTTACCATCAGAATCAAAATCACTTAGACATAACTTCCACGGTAAGACTGACGAACCTTACTCCAAGAATAGATGAACTTTGTTCAAACCTGCAAACCCAAAATTTCCATTAAAATGTGAGTAATATTTTCAGTTTAAAACTGTGTGCATAATCATTATGTACCTATTTTTAGAAATAAATGCATGTTATATTCATAAAATTGTATTTTATTTGGTTTCCTGAATTGTTTTTGAGGAATGCAGAGTATGTAGATATTAAGAACATTACAGCGAGCATATACAGGCTTTTTCAAGAAAGTTTTCATCAGGCATTCCATGTAAAATTAATACCTTTAGGTGTTCCCTGGTCTACTAAAGGTTGAGAAACATTGCTCTAGATTCCTCCATACTGCATCTTAACCATGGGGTTCCCAGCTAATTTACTCACCAAGACTTTTCACTTGCATCCCATCCACTCACACACTGACACTCAATCCTGTGAACGCTCTAAGGCATAGTTAATAATGATTAACCAAACTCAACAGGCTACACATTTTCAGTGAAGGTGGTTCCCTTAAATAAGGTTAGATATCACAGGCTACTGATTTTTAGCAACAGGACTAAAGTTCTCAGTGACAAATCAGTCATGAGTCAGCCTTTGTCCAGTGCACAATTCAGATGGAGAGAGAAGAGAAATGAGAATATTTTTAGAATCCATATTTTCAATATCCAGCTTTCACCCTGAGTGTTTTGTTTGTATTTATTACAAAAACTGTTCTTGCTATAATAAAAATATAAAATCTAAATTAACCAATATAGATCATGAAAATAAACTCGAAGAGCTATATTTGTAAGTATGGTACTTATCCACCTCTCATGTCTTGTTTATCAAGTCTTGTCTTCATGTCTACACAGTACCTAGCACAGGTCCCTGATCCTTGACTGGGGCTTCCAGTCACTAATGGAGAAAATTTTCAAAGATGTCTAAGTCATTTAGGCACTTTTGAAAAAACTGCCCTATTAGAATATAAATAATGAAATATTTCAAAATATTGTGCTTTGTTCAGAGTGCACAGATCCCAAAACAATCGCTGCTAAACATCACTTGCACACAAGCCACAATAATCTTTGCTGGTTTATGGAAAACCGAAAGGTCACCAGGTAAAAGTGAAACAAACAAAGAGTCTTGTGGCACTTTTAAAGACTAATACATTTATTTATCGCATGAGCTTTGGTGGGAGAAAATCCCACGTTGTCAGACACTTTGAAGTTCCCCATCTTCAAAGTGTCTGATGAAGTGAGATTTTCTCCCATTAAGCTCATGCAATAAATAAATGTGTTAGTCTTTAAAAGTGCCACTGGACTCCTTATGTGTTTTGCTGAACTAGACTAACACGGCTACCCCTTTGGAACTTGGTAAAAGTGCTACATCAATTCCAGAAACTGAGCCATACTCCGGCAAAATCAGTTCATAGTTCAGATTATTTTGCTGTTATCAGTTTTCACCACTTTGTAGCACACAAAATGTGATAATACTTTTGGTGGACCATCTTATACAGAACTCAAATCTCTCTTGTGATGAAATGCTGTTAAAAAAAATCCAGAAATCACATCACCCTATATGGTGACATAAAATAGAAATGCAGTCAAAAGACAAAGTCCAACCTATGAATGAAGATATAAAATGGTCAGTACATTCTTGATTTAATCAGATTAACATACAAATAAAAATCATCAGGTAGAACTGGAAGTATGTAACAAGAAATAAAATGCAAATTCATATAATAAAAACTGTTGACACTGGCAGGAACAGCTCCCAGCAGTTTCCAGTGCAGCGGTCAGAAACAAACAATTCAAACATTTTATCAGTGACAATAGCTAGAGCGCCTTCTATGGGCTATTGTAATCCAGATATAATTCATTATTTTGCTAAGAAAGTTGCTCACCAATTGGTGGAATTTTATTGCATCACAAGGCACTGTGTGCCAAAGCAATTACAGCAGCACTTGTAATGAAGGTTGTGAATTTCATGCTTGCAAGAACTCTTAACAATCCAGAGTTTAAGGAGATGCTGCTTTCTGAAATGGTTTTAGTTAGGATTGTAGATGTCAGCTACATCAAGGTTGTATTCTTGGTCACTTTGGGGAATGTTCTGGAAGAAATCAGGTTGTGCTTAGATCAAAAGGAACAGAACTGAATAAACTTGCAATGGTTGAATGACTTTTTTCTGACTTCACTCATCACTTCAACAAAGCATAAAACTTTAAAGATGAGGAATGATGATAGACACCAGGGCCTTGTACATTAAGGAGCTTTAACAGACATTCCCACTGGTGCTATCATCAATTCCCTACTCCAGTCGTAGCATCACTGAAAGCACTACTGTGAAGACAACTCCAATGGCTTCTATCATTTTGATCACTGTCTACTGACACAGTGACACTGGTGGGATTTCCTTGTTGGAAGTTCAATAGTGTGGACACAACTCCTGTTTGCAAACTTCCAGCTTATTTTTTTAAGTTCTAAAATAGTCAAGACAGACTTTGACATCAGTAAGTTCAAATACTAATTTTTGTTGAGGCAGAAACTAGAAAATTCAGCTACTTTCACAGGCAATGTAGTCAACATCAGAGAAGTGCACAAATCAGATTCAAGTATAGTTAGGAAAACTGTTCAGGACAGTATTTTAAGTTGTGACAGGTTCAAAATAAACTACTATTCCAACTATTATTGAGTAAAGTATGGAAAGTACCACCTGGAAAACAAAGTGTGTTGACCTCAGTGTCCAGCTGCAAAATGTGTGTGTGGCAGGACAAAATAATATGAAAAGAAAATGTGATGTTAGCCAATTCTTTTGTTTGTTATGAAAAAAATAACCATAGCTTTTTGACGACAACAATCAGTTCCACCCATTTGTTTGGCCAACTGTTTTCTAGCAATGAACAGGTTTATATCAGGAACTGATTAGTTATAACTGTACAGAATTTATGGCTCTAAGACTAAGAATTCAAATTTTGCCATATTATGACTATTTCTTTTTTCTTTCCTTGTCATGTAGTACAAAAAAGCTCATCAATGTCTTAGTGTGCCCTTGGACTCATGATACTTTTCTGAAAAATGCTTAAAAATCCAAACTTAGATACACAAGAAAGGCATGACACCCCAATTAAAAGTCAACGGGAAGCTCTGTGGCTTTTCCTTATGCTGCTACTGCAATTCCAAAGCTTTTACAATACTGTCAGGACATTGGTTTCAAACATACAACCTGCAAACCATCTTTCCAGAGTTTCATGGTCTGATTCTCCCTGTTCCAGCTTGGGAAGTTCATGTTTATTAGTAAAGCAAAACAATAAAATTCAAGAAGTATTTATCCTGCTGTTTTAAAATATATTGTGAATTTTATTTTATTTTGCTTTCGCTTTGACAGAGAAAAGTAATGTTACCTGTGTGGCCTAAGTTTCTTTTTAGATTGCCAGACCTCAATAATACCTTATCAGCATTCATGTCTTTATCAGAAAGAAAGCATCAGCACTCAGAATACCTTCCTATGGCATGATTTGCCTGGGAATCAGAAACTGATATATTCTCTTCCTCAGATATGGCAGCAACTATGATTCCATGCTTAGAGAAATAAATAGTCACCCAAATTCCTGCAGGAGCATAGTGGACAAATTAAATCGGTGTTTGGACCCCTACTTCAAAACATAGGTCAAACAGGGGTTATTTATTTATTTTCTTGTATTTACACCAGAACTACCAGAAAGAAACAGACCATTAATTACAACAATAGACAGTGCTTTATGTATTGGTACTGTTGTTTTACATACTAACAGGAGAAATATACAACTTTGTTCTATTAATTTATTAAACAATGCTGGAACTCTAAGCAGTCAGTTATTCAAGTTCAACAGATACACGCTGACTGTAGTCAATTGCCATTATCCTTACATTTCAAAGGTGTGGAAATATGAAGTGCCACTTGCTTTTCCGAGAAACTATAGATTTCCTGGAATATAATATATACTGCAGGTTCCTTGTTTTCTGTTTATCTACTGTATTATTTTTTTAATCAATAGACCCAATCTATAGATTCTTAGCTTCCTGTTTATTCACACAAGCCAAGAATTTTCCCAAGCATTCAAAGCAAGTAAAAAACGACTTGGAGATACCACTACCTCCACTGTGTGCCTACTGCTTTCCTGCTCCAATCCAAAGTAGTTTTTTCTTACCTGTAGGAACAGGGATCTGGCTCTCAAACCCAACCAAGAGAGCCTGATGCTGAGCAAGCAGTCTGTTAAGCTGCCTACATTGACTCAAGAGTGAGTACCAACCTCAGAGCAGACTGTTCGGAACCAAAACCCAAATTGCTTAAGAGAGCTATACTTAGATTTCATCAACCAATTATCAAGTGTAAACTCTTCTGTCATTATAATAACCTCAACCTGGAGTCACAGAAAGTCCTCTGAGGTACTCCAGACTGCCTTGCCACTTAGGTGAGCATACCTTTTTGATAAATAGGCCCTGATACCGCAAATCACAGCAATATTTCAGGTTACTCCCAGTCCCAAATGACCAGTTACTTACCCTAAATTAATTGAACCTTAGATTTCACACCAAGATAATGCTTTTCCAATCCTATAATGAACTATATAAAAGATTTATTAAATAGAAAAAGAAAATGAAAGGGTTTTTTTTTTTACAAGGTTAAAGCAGATAAACATATATACACACAAATAAGTCACAATCTGCACTGTCAAAAAGTAATAAAAGCTTTTTCAATATGCAATGTCAATATGTCCTTTAGGGCTAACCCATGCCAAATAACTGGGGATCTTTTGCTAATGCTTAGAAAACCCGTGCCCTACAAAGTCCAAGCTGCATTGAGATAATCAGTTCCTTCTCTCTGGAGGTTTTATCCCCCCTCCTGCCATGTCCCTGGAGCTACAAACTGAGCCGATGAGAGGACACTTCATTGGGACAGGGCAGAACCACCAACCTCTTTTATCCTCTTTACTGACCCACAACAGTCCACCTGGTGTTGATGGACCTCTGCTGTTGGGTAGGATGCAAAACCTTATGTTGGAGATCAGCACTTCACACTAATGTCCCTCTCCTGTCTTGTGATCGACCTACTCTCAGAGGTGCATAATAGAACTACTCAAATATTAACTTCCAGTATGGGGTATAGAGGTTATAAGTGAGATTAATGAATGTAGCAACTCACACGAGTTCAAAGTCCAAACATTAAAGCTCATTCCTATAATTCTAATATCTACTTTAACAATTCTAACACACAAGTGAGACAAACAGATTCCAGTGATGATATGTCAGTGTTTCACTGAGACATGGAGATTTTGGCACAAGCTGGCACCTAGCCTGCCAGTATCACATAGATGACTACATTCCCATGAACTGACTTTAGGACATGTCTACACTGAAGCTGGGAGGTGATTCCCATTAAGGAGAGACACACTAATGGTAGCCCAGCTTGAACCAGTGTGTTAAAAACAGCAACATGAACATTGCAGCCTAAATCCAAATCCACCCAACCCCTTTGGTCCAAGCTGGAGTAGCTAGCTCGCCCAAGCCACCAGCTGTGCTACAACAGCCACACTGCTATTTTTTGTATGTTAGTCTGAGCTGAACTAGCTTCTAGCTGCTATGTAGACATAACATAGATGAGAAAAGCTCTCTCACAACAAACTGGAGATGGTGCTCAGCAGAAGCAATTATCTCCCCTAAAGCTGGGGAGGGAAATCTGAGAAGAGGCAGAGGATCCAACTCGTACCTGGCAATCCACGTTGTTCTTGGTTACTAAGGATCAGACTAGGTACATAAATAGGATGATACACTGACTTGTGAGGTTTTTTTTAAAAGTGTTAAGAGCACAGTGAAAGCAATATATATCAGTTCCAAAGGCTGAGTATGGGATTTATGCAGCATGTGCTCAGTATAAACCTGCTTCGTGTGCAGCTTAGCTTTTATACTGCCCCATTAAAACAAGTATTGAAATAAGTAAAGTGGATCTTCCTCTCCTCCCCCACACTGCTGCTGTTAGCCTCACACTTCTGATTTGTAGGAAAATATTAGGACGTAATAAAGTGCATATTATTTGAATCACTGTACAAAATTTTTGGAACAAGAATGAAAATGTGAGTCACAAAGGGCCTATTTTTAAAGGGGCCTTAAATTTGGATGCTGGTTTGCATCCACACATAACTACAGGAGGCTATGAGGTGTGCGGACAGTTAACTACTTGATTTGTGCACACCGACACACTGTTAGATGGCAAGATGCTTTCAGGAAAACAGAACAGGAGTTCTGTGGCACCGCATGAGCTTTCATGGGGACAATCCCACTTCATCAGATGAATGAAATAGAAAATATAGCATTCTATCCCTCTAGATCTGTTTGAATTAATCTTGTAACTCACCCTTCTCTGTATCTTTATATTTATAGCCGACATGCTGTATTTTCCATTTCATTCATCTGACCAAGTGGGATTGTGCCCACAAAAGTTCCATGCAACAAATAAATTTGTTAGTCTTTACAAGTGCCACAGAACTCCTTGTTTGTTTAGCTGAAATAAACTAAAACAAGGCTACCCCTCTGGAACTTGTAAAGATACTTTCAGTTGCAGTTGTAAACACACACACACACACACACACACACACACACACACACACACAGCCCAAGCTTCAAAAAAAGAAAAATGACAACCATTCAGAGATCAAAGTAAAAGTAAATAAATAAATATCACAGGAACCATCTACTCCCAAAAGAAAACAAAGTACCAAAGAGAGTCTCAGTAAAGGGCAGATGCCTGAATATGCAAGTACTTGTAGATTGTTCAGTCTCAAAAGCCCTTTCTACTTTTACTAATGTTCTTGCTTACTTTTGTCCAAACCTATGTCTCAGCATGTAGTTAAATGTCTTAACTCAACTGGATGAAAACATCATGAGAGCGTGCCTGGAAAGGCCTGTTCTTCTAGTCCTTGCAGACACTGAGAATCAATGCATTTTGTTTGCTCTTAAGGGAGCTCATCTACTGATCTAGGACAAACAACAATATTAAAGCCAGGTGAACTATGATAAGCGTAATCAAATCCTAGGCTTCAGACTATTAGCTGACTACCACCAGAGTCACGCAGGAATTTTTCCCCAGTCTACAGCATTGCACAATAGCTGCATGCATTGTTAGGGTTTGAGAGAGGAGGGGTTCACCTTCCCTTGAATGCTGGTGGCAGGATACCAGGTTTCAGGTGTCAAGTGCCTGAGCCAGAATGGCAAATCCTATGTTCCTACATTATTGTTGGTAAACCCCTATGAAACCACTCCACTCATTTTTAGAGATGGATTTATTTTAGTTCTTGATATGTTATTATCTAGTCTACAAAGATAAAGGTAGGGGAATGAATCTTCACCTTCTGAGAGTCTACAAAATATAGCTAAAGCAAGGCATTCAAAACAAAACAAAAACAAAACACCCAGAGTGGTTTGTCTCCTGTAACCATGGCATTTTAATTTATCCTGTTTTAAATAGGGTTTTAAATTATTAATTTTTACCTACAGCAAATATAATTCAATAATCGTAAGACAAAGTTGGCACTTACATTATTACCTGGCAACAAGATTATGTTCTTCGAGTAAAAGCATAATTTTAATGTGCAAACATTCCATGCAAGAAATAAAATAAATAAATAAATCATGAATTTGAATGTTATGCTTGAGAAATTAATCACTCAAAATCAAGAAATATAAAGTTCAAATTGAAAACTAAATCTTAACTTTATTCATCTGTGCTTTTTGCATTTAAATACGACTTCCCTATCATTCTAACTTACTTTCCCATTAATATAGTGCACTGTTATGAGTTAAGATGCAAGAGAAATTCAGCTAGAGGAAGGTTCTAAGTGTCATTAGACCACATAAAAATGACTGTGCAGTAGGCAAACGGACGCCTTCCACAGATGGGAGCTGCAGGGCTGTCAGAGGCAGGGAAGTAAATAAAAGTAATGTAAAAAACATACACAAACTCAAGCCACTTCTAACGTAACACACTGTAGATCAGCTCCCAGGAGCAGCCAAAAGATATTAGAAGGAAAGGGGTGAGTCAGAGAGACATTTCCTTCCATGTCACAACATTCTTCTAAGAAACATGCTTTGCAGAAGCATGGGGAGAGGAGAGGTCACTGGGGCCCAGGCAGATTCTTCATACCATGAAGCCCATCTTTTCTCCATGACTCAGTACCATTTCAGGGCTTTTGGTAACCATGGAGGTCTGGTAGGTTCAGCAGCTGCCTTAAGGTTTGTATCATTAATCCTGCTGGGCACAGCCCTGAGTCCACCAGAATGTATCTGTGTAGTACATTTGGCAAAAATTTTCAACAATGGGTGTCTGGAGGCTTTACATAAAAGTAACCTGTTTTCTAAAGGTGCTGGTATCAATGCAAACTGTGGGTGCTCAGCGCCTTTTATTAAGTTGCCTAAATATGGATCTGTCCCCTTTCGTGGAATTTAGTAGCAATCCAGCATGTGGACAGATAGCAGTATATTGCTCTAAATATATTAAACAAAAATGCTTTATTGGGGTCCTTGAAACAAATCTCTTTTTTTTTTGTTCACATCCTCCATCCAAAAATATTTTCAGGTTGTAATTATATCTTTACATTTTGCATTAAAATACTTTCTTCTTATGAGATAAAGACTCCTGCTCTCATTGAAAAAGAATGGAAATCATGTATATAGTTTCATAAGACCAGGATTGGGCCCTGCATAGAAGGTGGTATCTCATGACAATCTTTGAAGTTGAAATCACAAAAGAATATTATAGCTTTTTAAGCAATAGCGGAGCCACATGTGTGCATAAAAATATTTTCAGGAAAAATACCCATGTTTCAAAATCCCAATTAGTTTATTTACACTACATGATTATTACCTGCATATTTTACCATAAATCTCAAACACTTTAAAACCTTAAAAGATAAACTATGAAGTCGAGTGAATGAGCTTCTGATATATGCCTTAGTACTTTATTTTTAGTCTGGTTATCTTCCGGATTGCTAAGTCTTTCTAAATTAGACCAAGCAATTTCTCTTTGTTTTACCTAATATTTGAAAATGGCAAAAAATCCCATGGGTCACTGAAAATTACCCTTTCATTCCAGCCGCCTGCTTCAAGTCAGTCAAAACATTCCAGACTTCAAAAGGGGGCTTTGCCTACTTAGGCCATTTTGGTGTCCTTCTATGGTTGGCCTATGAGGGATTGGTTATTTGGATAAATTAATTTGTGGAGCCTGCTGGCCTTCTAGAAGACCTCAGTGTCTGACTGCAAATTAGTTCTACTGAACATGTAGAAATCCCTGAGCAGACTAGAAGAAATAAATGGTGATAAAATCTAATACTACAATGTTTGTAATGCAATTTTATTCTGCTATGTAGCTTGTAAGCAAAGCTAATGTTGAATTAAAATGTTAAAAATATAAAAAACGTCCATGAAAGTACAAAATCAGATCAGTATCCAAGTCACAGCAGAGAAGGCTAAATGCCAACTTTAAAGTAAAGCTTCCAGCAGGAATCTTTTACAAGAACAAACAACAAATGTCCTAGTTTTCCACAAAATCAACTAGGTATTTACATTACGGATGCACCCCCGCTTAAGCCAGGAAGTCACACAGTTGAATTCTGCTTGAGCTGAGGCTGTGAATAAACTGCTATGCAGTCCTTTAATGCATAGTTGTACAAGTGCCTAAGGATAGTTTATTCTTAAGGAAGAGAAGTCTGTGAGCCAAAACTAACAAACATGGCTCTTCAAGCGGAACAATAGTCCAGAAAACACAGTAAGAAAGAAAATAAACTTCACTGGCAGTTTGTTTTTTACTGTTAAAAGCTCAGCTACAACTTTATCAAGATTTTTCAAGACTGTAAGAGACTATGCATATGCTACATTCTCACAGCTGCTTGGAAGTTTATGGTGAATTGTGGAACACTTTCTTCCAATACTTAACCCACCTTCAAAAGGCCCTTGAGTATATACTGTCTAAAGCAAAACCACACCTTAAAATAGTCAAAGATTCACTTCTAAAGTGATACAGAGTCAAATCAAAATTAAGCCAATGGTGAACTGTGGTGGATTATCTCAATCAAATCTCTGAGAGGCTTTTGTCCACATCACAAAAGCAGCACTTCATTTGGAGGACCTTGAGTTTTTCCATTGGCATAGTTGAGCGGCGAAAACTGTGCTATGAATTATTCTAACTTTGCTATTGTCTCTCACGTATCACAGGCAATAAACTACCAAAAATTCACAAAAATGGAGGGATGCCACAAACACTGTGATGTAGGCTCTGATCCTGCAAAGCTTAAAAATTGTGAAGTGTAAATAGCCCCATCAACTTCAGTGGGATTACAGTACATAAAGATAAGCATATGCTTAAGTTTTTGCAGGAACCTTACTTTGTATAGAGTTTGCAGACAGTACATTTTAAGAAACAAATTCTATATAATATTATTTTAACCACAGCTGAATGAACAGTCTGTAGTGAATAAGGCATGCTTTTTCTGTCTACTAATTGCTTACAAGCAGCTTACAGTTTTTGCAAGCATATTCAGGTAATATCTTTGATCAAACAATTTCTAATTCTTGGCCTGTAGATTGTTTGAGTACTTCTTTCGAATATTCCATATTTTAAATTTGAGTTGCATTGGTTTGTTTTGGTTGACCGCGCAGATTACATGTTGTATTTTGTACATTCATTAAGCAAAATTCTTAGAATCTAATTTCCAAGTGTGAATACAGTACCTACATTTAATCATTAATCACTTTCCATGAATATGCACTTATTTGCTTTCTCCAAAAACACTTCGTTATTAAACTCCTTCTCTGGCATATTTTCATCAAAAAGCAAACACAAAAGGGCTGTGAACAAAATTGCGTTGTTAGGCTTTTTTATTTGAATGTTTTTGTGAAGGATTTTTTTAAAAAATGTGTTTGTCCAGCTGTTGATAGCCAATTTCTTTTTTATAGACTGCTCAATGTAGTTATGTCCCTGCATTATTTTTAGATACTGACCGAGAAGACCCTTCATTTAATGCTTTCTCTTTTGTAAACAATCTTTGAATCAAACCAACTGGCCAAAGTTATTGCTACATAATTGGTAAAAGTATTCAGCATCCCTTGCTAGAAATATTGAACAGTATTCTTTTGACCAGATAAGTTGCTTTATTCCCCTCATATTCAGTTAGTTTGTATAAATGATGTCTGAATAACTCATTACTTTTTTAGACTTGATGTTTTACATCTCTAAATTTTAAATATGAATTTAAGGACTGGGTAAAGGCAGTCAGCAGTCCTCAATATGTAAATAAATTTGAAGTAAGGAAATAGATAAAAACCTATGTATGGATAGGAATGTGACCTCATTCTATTACGATGTGCATACTGGTATTCTTGGAATCTCTAACTTTCTATAATCCTTATGCTTTGATACATGTTCAAAAGTCTGTATCAAGTGCCAATTATTACTCCTGAATTTCTGATCAATATCACATATAGGAGGCATGGCCTCTAGGTGGCACACATTGATGAGTGTTATTTTTACGTGCTCATTTATGGATCTAACATTAGTAGGTGTTCATGGCTTTATATATTGAAAAACCTCCTACATGCGGGAAGCAAGCTCTTTGTATGCGAAGTGTCAGAGGAAAGCAGACATAAATGGAATACCATATGGTACTGATTCTTCTGCAACAAAACGGAGCACACATTTAATATGTATAATTTTCAGAACTGAAGATACTTTCCTTTGTGATAGACTAACACTTCTCACTGAATTTAGAGTGTTGCCTTATACACTTTGTACTCCCTCTGTCTTGAGCAGCTATTTGGAAGTTTGTCTGTATTGTACATGGGGGAGCGGGAAGGTCAAAACTAAAAAACTTGCCTAAATCCATGAACTGGACACTGTGTAGTCCAGGATACCCAAGATTCCTGTGATTGCAGAATTTGCTGCAGAATTCACTCCTTCCTGACCAATTGCACTGTAGAAACTCAGATTTCATTGCAAACAAAAATAAGTTGCTAGCCCTTGTGGTTGTGAAGATAATCTTGAAAATGTGAACAGAGTGGAGGCTGCAAAGAGCCTGACAAAAGATTCTGAGAGATGTGAACTGACTCAGTCATCTCTCTCAGGGCTCATGGACTCAGTATTCCTGTAGTCACAGAATTTTGCATTTTTCCATGATACCATAGAGTCCAACAAATATTCATTATTGCTCTGCAAGCAGGCACGTTCCCCACCCGTCTTACAGAGACCTGCCTTTTGCTCTGCATCTGTCCCCATAAGGGGGAAGTAATTTGATTTCAATGCATGTTCCCTTCACTGTTCTATGGAACCAAACGGGTTGAGGAGTGAAGAAGACACAGTTGGACTCTGCAATAGTGGGGGGTGAAGTGGGAGAGGGAAGCCAGAAGTGCAGGCTCTGCAGCTAGGCTAGATTAGACAGAGAACAAAGCATCAGCTTAGGTTTACTTTGGGAAGTTGAGATGGCGACCTGCTGAAACTGCACCCCCTTCCCCGCACATTCTGAGATGGACTGGCCAAGACATCTTTGTAACGGAGTTATAGTCAAGATCTGGGCTGTCTAGAGAGCACAGCGACAAATTCATAATAAAAAAATCACCGCTGCTGAAAATACTCCTTGATGTACAGTTTGTCAGTATTTTCAGCTATAAGCCATAGTCGTGGGTTGGGAATGAAGGGTATTTTATAGATCTATTAAACAAATTAACATCGCCACAGATTTTACTAGTGCTTGCCATTGAATTTGTCTTACTGTGCTGTGAAGTAAATGGGGCCCTGTCCTTGTGCAGATACTGACAGAGGGTGAGCACAATCTCCAACATTTCTACATAAAACTTGACTCATACAATTATTGAAATGAAGGTGGCTAACTTTTCCTTTTATTTCCTTATACAAAATTGCTGTGTTCGGAACTTGACAGATAAAAAACCAAATATCAAAATTATTATTTCAGTTCTGGCAGGTTTTCTAACATAAAAGTTTAAGTAAAAAGAATATTTTTTAAAAATTAGGATAGTTAAATAATTCAAGTCAATGGGCACTGTGGTACAAACATATTTCAGATTTTCTTACAGAAATACAGGTGACTAAAAAAATAAGTTGTACATCTGGCATAACAAACAACAAGCCATTAGAGAATATGAATAAACCACAACAAATGTACCAATATCCAGGAACCCTCAGCTTGTTCTTACGAAATATGAATGGAATGTCTTTAGAAAATGTCCACATCATTCACAAACCTACAACTAGCTCCCCTTTAATAAAGTCCCTGAGGTGGGCCCTTTCGCTACAGCACAGGCAGCCCTCAGGTTCATTATGCAAAGTAATGGCCCTGCTGAACTTTACCAAGTAACTTAATACAAACAAAAGGGGGCGGGGGGGAGAGGGAAGCAAACTGTGTGATCACTTGATATTAAAAAGAAGTTACAGCAAAAATTAGATTGAAGTCAAGAAATTCAGAAATACTCCAAATTGATATGCCTGCACAATCATTAGTACTTAGCAAAGTACCAATAATTTAGCTTTAGCTTTTCAATTTTTATGTTCAGACTTTGATTTAAATCAAAAATCATTTACAGCACTGCACCAAGCACAGGAAGTTTGAAGAAGGGATTCTGTTTACCACTGAAAGAGTAAAAGCTTGTTCTCAAAA
The DNA here is from genome assembly GCA_007922175.1 of Pelusios castaneus. NCBI lineage: Eukaryota > Metazoa > Chordata > Testudines > Pelomedusidae > Pelusios > Pelusios castaneus. The sequence continues at coordinate 3,367,433 of ML685897.1, forward strand.
TAAATGTTTTCATTAAACAAGACTCAAATATAGCGTACACTTTAAGCTGGGGGAAGTGATTCCCCTGCTTGAGGTAACAGATTGACTCTAGCTCTTACTGAGCTAGTGTGCTAAAAATAGAGCGTATCCACCCCGAATATGTGCCTAGGGTAAGAGTTGGGCAGATGTTTGAGGCAGCTGGCCCAGTGCACCACTTACACTACCACAGGTACACTTTCTTTTTTGTGTGTTAACTCAATGAGAGATAGCACAAGTTTGTCTCCTTGAGCTGAGAATCACACCTCTATCTTGAAGAGCATACATGCCTAAAATTCTCTATGGGCAATACTTCTGGACAGAGTGAAGCAAGTGCATTTAGAGGTACCCATAATCCTCTAATTCAGCATTTCCCAAACTAATTTGACCACGGAACACTTTTGGGCTTGGAATATATTGATGGAACACATATACATGCTGGTCTGGGGGGGTGTTCATACCAAAGAACTGCTGCTCGTATTGCTCAAGAGTTGATTTTAAAGACTCAGAAGGAAAAATATCATTAGCATCAAAAAAATTTCAAAGAATACCTATTCACATTGCGCAGAACACTACTGTTCTATGGAACACAGTTTGAGAAACACTGTTCTAACTAATATCTGAGCCAAATATTATATGTGTAGACTTCTTCTCAGGTGTCAGGTGGAAGAGAAGGAGGAGTAGGTGGAGTTAGTCCAAATATACATGTGTAACTAAGAGCTGCCACCATCATTTTATAGGTATGTGATCCCAAACACAAAGTCATCACACCTTTAAGTTCCTTTGTTAAAATGTTAAAACATGTTCTTCAGACAATGAAAATATTACTCAGACGCAAGAGTTAAATTAAGCCCTAGTTTGGCTGCTTGTGTATAACAGCAACATGTGGCCAAGAAGTTATTTTGGTGTCCCCTGCTAGCTGTTACCATTGATGATACGACTGCTGATCCCAGATACAAGCTGGAATTTCACCATTCCTCTCATTAAGCAGAGAGGACTCCGGCCCTAGAAAGTGGCAAGTCTCCCTCATCTACTTTTTCCTGTCCATTGTATTGGCTGATAAACATTGCCGCTTCCTGGTCCTTCCTCAGGTATCTCTCTTACCCTTTCTTAGGCTATGTACACACTACCATTTTTAACGCGCAATAATCCTCTTCCGCATTAATTCTCCCGTGGCTGTTGTTGCGCGAGATCGCGTACACACTATGCTTGCTCTAACGGAACAAAGCCCCCCCCCTTCTGAGCGCAGTCCTCCAGGAAAGTGAAGGGGATTGTGGGTACGTATCCCAGAGTCCCCAGTATCATCTCCCGTGGTGCATTCCGCTACTGACGCTACCCAGCGGTTGCTAATAGCAACGAGCGCGAATTTCAAATTGAAGCAACCTTCTTCTCGGCACTGCCTTTTCAGAATCGCCATGGATTCAGCTGTGATCTTGAATGCTGCCTTCAGCATTGTGAACACAGCCCAGATTCTGTTGCGGTTTGCCTTTGGCTATGATTCGGAGCATGACACGGATGACTCGGTCTCGGATGATGACAGCATTGAAAACCAAACGGACATTCTGATCAGTTTCGCGGACCAGCAACACAGCCTGAACCGCCGTGTTTGGTCCCGGCAGACGAGCACAGACTGGTGGGAACGAATCGTCCTTCAGCTGTGGGATGATGATCAGTGGCAACAGAACTTTAGAATGCGGAAAGCCACATTTATGGAGCTATGCCAGGAGCTTGCCCCTGCCCTTCGATGCAAGGACACGAGGATGAGACCCGCCATGACCGTGGAGAAGCGTGTGGCTATCGCACTTTGGAAACTGGCGACTCCAGACTGCTACCGCTCGGTCGCAAACCAGTTTGGGGTTGGACGCTCGACCGTTGGAGTGGCACTGTCACAAGTATGCAGAGCCATCAACCGTATTCTGCTCAGGAGGATGGTGACCCCGGGAAACGTGAGGGAGATCATCGCAGGATTTAATGACTTGGGCTTCCCGAACTGTGGGGGTGCAATAGATGGGACTCACATCCCTATTCTCGCTCCCGACCACCTTGCCTCTGAATACATCAACAGGAAAGGATACTTTTCGATGGTTCTACAGGCACTGGTGGACCACCGTGGTCGCTTTATGGACATTAATGCTGGCTGGTCTGGAAAGGTGCACGATGCACGCATCTTTAGAAACTCTGGACTATTCAGAAGGCTACATGCTGGCACCTTTTTTCCAGACGAGAAAATAATTGTGGGCGGTGTAGAGATGCCAGTGGTGATACTTGGGGACCCCGCCTACCCACTGATGCCATGGCTCATGAAGCCGTACACCGGGAAGTTGGATCCTGACAAGGAGCGTTTCAATTACCGGTTAAGTAGATGCAGAATGGTTGTGGAGTGTGCCTTTGGCCGTTTAAAAGCGCGCTGGAGAGCGCTGTATGGCAGGCTAGATCTCCACGAGGACAGGATCCCATTAGTTATTTCGGCTTGCTGTGTTCTTCACAATATATGTGAAAGCCGGGGGGAGAGATTCAGGAACTCTTGGACCACTGAGGCACAACGTCTGGAAAATGCCTACCAGCAACCAGACACGAGGGGTATCCGGGGGGCGCAGCTAAGGGCAGTTCGCATAAGGGATGCGTTAAAAACCCATTTTAGTACTGTTGTTTAAAATTTTACCTTTTAATATAGTTACTAACCATTTCCTATATGTTTCAACTGTTAAAAATTAAGCTGTAAAAATTTTGTGTTTTTCCCCTGTAAACATTCATTGAATCAAAAACAGTTAATGTTAAATTAATGAAACAAATAAAGAAAGTCTGATTAAGTTTAACAAGTATTCAACTTTATTTAATTAACATTGATCAAAACTCGGGTTTGAGGGGAGTAGGGACTAAAGGTGGGTGTAGGTGCGGGACTCAACTACATATGTTGGGGGAGGGGTTCTGTTAGGGTTACACCATGGATGTCCATGGTGGTCTAAAAACTGTCTGGGGGGGGAATGTGGCGTGGATGAAGTGAAAGGCATATGAGGCTGATGATGGGGGGTGCGAGCCTGTAGCAGACCGACCATGGTCTTGAGGAGGTTGGTCTGCTCCTGCATGATGCCTATCAGGGCATCCTTCTGCTGCTCTCTCCTCGCACTGCTCTGTCTCCTGTCCTGCCTGCACTGCCTCCTCCATTGCCTTGTCTCCCTCGCAGAAGCCTCATGGAACTGCATGAGCTCCTGGAAGACGTCTTCCTTGCTCCTGCGAGGCCTCCGCCTTATCCTCCTCAGACGCTCAGCTGCAGCTGTAGACTGTCCACCGAAGGTCATTCCTGTTCAGATATGAAAAATGTAGAATGCCGCTATTGTTCTCGCCACGGTCAGGAGCAAAGGATGTTGTTCTCCCCACACATTCCTTCAATACACAAGAGGGGACCTATGGGGGGGCGGTAACAGATTTCCCAAAGCTGGTACGGGTTGCAGAGCTAGTACAACGGAGAGTTGACTATTGCCACACCAAGTTCTGATCCCGTGCCCGAGATGGCTGAAATAGAGGCAGATCTCACACTGCTTAGAGTGCCTCTGCAAGCGAGAATGCATCTCCTTCATGTTGCCGACTTCAAGCCGGGACCTTACGCTGCAGGACTGTGCGCAGCAATGTTGCCCGCAGGAGTGCTTGCGAGTCTGAAAGGAAGAGTGTCCCTGAATGGTGGAGTGCAAAGGAATGCTCTACCATGTAATCTCAAGAGAAGACTCTGGAAATATTTGGATGACGCGTTCAGTGAGTTGAAAGGGAACGACTACTTGGAAATCGAGGCATACATCGATGACCTTTTTAAGTAATGCTAGTAACACCTTTACAGTTCTGTAAGGAACAGAACTGAAGACACCGAAAACAAAAACCCCTTGCATAAAAACCATGTCTACGCTGAGCTGTAGCACCTAGAATAGAGGACATTGCGAACGGGACTTACCAGAGCTGCCATCTGATGATTCCTGGGTAGGCGTGGAGAAGGAATCAGTGGAGCTTGTTTCTGGCTGGGTGGAAAATAACTCCTGGCTCCCCGGGTCGGTGGCTCCGTTCTCTCCGTCCTCGTAGTCTTCATCTTCTGATTCCTCGTCCACAATTGCCTCGTCGCCTTCTGCTGCCTTCTCTGTTTGGGGTGCAGTCTCCGAGGTGTCTACCGTGCAGTTCGGGGTGGTTGTGGGATCGCCGCCCAGGATCGCCTCCAGCTCCTTATAGTACTTGCACGTTGCTGGCGCGGAGCCAGAGCGCCGGTTAGCCTCTCTGGCTCTGTGAAATGTTATCCGCAGCTCCTTCACCTTTGCCCGGCACTGCAGGGTGTCTCGCTCGTACCCCTTTTCGGTCATGGCTTTGGATATTTGACCGAAAATGTCAAAATTCCTCCGGCTGCCACGTAACTGTGACTGCACGGCGGACTCTCCCCAGATGCCGATCAAGTCCATCACCTCTGCTGCTGTCCAGGCTGGAGCTCGTTTGCTGCGGCGCGACGACATTGCGAGCGAAGCACACAGAGGCAGCAGCACCGAACAGCGAGGCAGAAGGGAGAGTGGTGAATTCAAAAATTCGCGGGACAGAAGAGGAGGTCGGGAAAAATGACGTCACGACGATAGAGTACAGGCGGAAGTGCAGAAGGGATGGAATTTGAATTGTGGGCCATTTCCGTTATATTCACATTGCGCGATAAGCGTACACACACTGGCCATCGCGCAACAACTATTCCGCGTTAGCAGCAACCACGCTCGTTTAGGTGGTTTACATTTTGCGCAAAAAGAAGGGACTTAACGCGGAATAACTGTAAGTTGTGTGTGTACGCTCTGTTTGTTATTGCGCGATAAAGGGCTTTATCGCGCAATAACTTTGTAGTGTGTACAAGGCCTTAGTGTGTAATGTAACCTTCAATTTAGTTACTGAATAGGACCTCAGTGTTTCCCACTCGGTCTTGCAAACTGTTTTGGGGAAGCCATTTCATTACATGCGTCTCCTGGCCATTTCCAAAATTAGCATCTTTTACTTTCCATATTAATATGGTTTTCCTCCCCATAAAATCTCCCTGTGTCAGTGGCTTACTCCCAGGACTCTGCAGTGGCTGCTGGTGTTCTGGATCCTGGATTGTAAAAGGCTACTGATCTGTATCACTGTAATTTCACAGTCTGAAATTCCTCTTTCCCTCCCCACACACATTTCATGGTTCATTCATCTTTTTTTCCTCTGCCTTCATGCTCCATACCTCACTGGATTTATTCTTTGCTTTGCCCTGCTAACTACTGGTTTTAAGAAATCTCAATGTTGGTTTGGTTATATGTGGCTAATCTGGCTGTCCAAACACCAACTTAATGTATTAACTGAGAACACAGTTCTGGGACCTGATTCACCAATGCATTACTCCAGTTTAATGGTGATGTAGCTGCATGGAAATCAGTGGAGTTACACTATGGCATAAAACTGACATACCATAGTGGTAAATCTGCATCCTGCCATACATGTTTGGCCACCATAAACTCCACAGTTGCAATGATCAACATGCATCTTGATAGGGCATCTGCACTCAGTAGCCATCAGTGTTACACTCCACACAGTAGTCCATGACTGCAACCTACTTCAGCAAAGGGAAAGATCAGGAGGCACTGAGTACAAGTAAGCTGCCAAGTGAGCCAGGTTGAGCGACAGAATGAATGGATGGGCCAAACAGCTCCAGCAGAGTTCACCTGACAGACAGTTCTCAAACACAAACAAATACTTCCCGTTGATGCTAACTCTAATCCTCACACATCACCCAACAGTATTGTGCACTGACGAATAAATGTTGCAATATTTAAACTACAGTCTAAGTTAGGTTATGGGGTGAGATCAGGGCCATCCCATGGGGGGAGTGGGGCCCAGGGCCAACTGGCCTAGGTGAGGCCCCGCTCCCCCCATGAGGGAGGGGATGCAGGCCGCTCCACCCCCTCCCCCCCCGAGGGAGCCAGCCTGGGCAGGGAGGCTGAGGCCCCCGCGGGGGAGCCGGCTCCAGCCCCGGCCCCAAAGCGGGGGCCACCGGTGGGGGAAGCTGGCTCCAGGCCTGGGCCCAGCCCTGGAAGCAGGGGCCACCAGTGGGGAGAGCCGGCCACAGCCGGGACCCCAGGCTGCTGCAGCCAGTGCCCCAGCTGGGGACCTGAGGCCGCTGCCGGGAGCCAGTTCCGGCCGAGGGCACCCCACCAGCGAGGGCTGGCTCTGGCCGCATGGGGCAAGCCGCAGCAGGCCAGCCCAGAGGCAGGCCCCGGCCACCTGCCCCGCCCCGGGGGCGGGGAGGACTAGCCCAGAGGCCGGGCTTAGTGCTCCCGGCCAGCCCCGCTTGCCTTCGGCTCCCTGCCAAAGGGTGAGCAGGAAAGAGTGTGGCCGTGGGGGGTGCACGGTGCAGGCCCCGCATTGTCCCGCTAGGAGCGAGACAGCGTGGGGCCCGCATAACCACGGGGCCTGGGGCGATCGCCCCTTTGCCCCCCCAGGCATGGCCCTGGGTGAGACAGTACTACAGTGAAGCCACAGGAAAAATTCTGGCTGGTTCAAGCAGAATTCCTCCTTCAGGGCAGTGCTTAACAGGCATCTGCCATGGATGTAGCTGCGGTAGTGCTGAAACCTGTTTATCTACAGATAGGACCAATTCCTGTTCAGTACCAATTTAGAAACCATATTTGAGATCAGATTTGACCACAGTTTCTAAAACAGTGTTGAATAAGAATTGGTCCTGTCCACACACTGCTGCATCAGCAATGAATACAATACCCTAATGTGGACATAGGCTCATACTGTGAAATAAGTGTCTAAGCCAAGTGGTAATAATTACAGTGCTTTAGACAGTAAAACCTGGACTGTAGAACAAGAAGACAAATACAGCAGGGAACATTCCTCCGTTGTCAGGAGAATGGGCTACATCAGGGCACCCTGATCAGAAGGCTATCATCCAATTTTGGATCACCACCTTTTTCTTGGTGAATTTCTTTCTACTTTGTTATTATGTGAAAAACTCTCACAAACGGGAAACTGAGGATGCAAGGGCAATAGTGAAACTGACTACATACAAGGTGCTCAAATAAGTAAATAAACTTAAAAACAGAAAAAGTCTCTAATATTTAAGTCAATACCAATCTAAGGAGTTATATTTTTATGATAAAAATTGATCAGACAAACGTAGGATTAGTATGTAGGCTGTTTCCTTTAAAAATGATTGAAGAGTTCTATAATCAAGGATAAAAGCTACAAGTTAGAATGTCCACCGAGTGTTCACTGAGAATTGTACAATAAAACAAGCTAACAAATGTAAAGTTATGCAAGGTATGAAGACTTATAGTATTCATTACTTTAGCAATCAGTATTCAAAACTTCTTATCCATGGGGCTTGTAAAACAGGAATTTACATGAAACAACTGCATCATTAAGTATGATTTCAGAGTCACAGATTGTCATTGTGTATAAAACTGAATTAAGGGACAGTAGGAATTGTACCAATTTATTCCAGTGGTGAATTTGGCATGCAGTCTCACAACCACACACAAAAAGCAGGTAAACAGAAATAAACTGATTAGGAGACTTGCTGATAGGATTAAATGTTATGAGTAGATCGTATCTGATAAGAAAAAGAATTGAAGACAGCAACAAATAGTGTATTATACTGTGAAACATCAAAAAAAGTATCTTAAAAAACTATACATATATTCTTATGCAATGCAGCTTTGGCTCAGGCCTCTAAGCTCTCATATTATAATTCATAGCCTCAAATCATTAAAAGTGAGTATAGCACTTTAAGGAGTTTCCAGCCACTCAGTTACGACAAAAATAATTACTAGTTTAAAAGCAATAACTCTTTCCTTAGGCCTGACGTGTTGTTTACTTACAGACTTTCCATTTATCCCCAGAGGGTCTTCTACTGAAAATATCTTCTTCCAAATTATATATGGGCTATTAGCTACAGTGTGCTTCAAACAGCCCTAACACCCCTGTGGAGAACACAGTACCCACATAGTTGTATTAATTTAAGAGCTGATCCTTACATCTGCAGCTTTCCATTAACAAACATGTACACACAAGTCGAACATTCATCTTCAATGAATTAAATTAATCTTTAAAATAAATATATAGTCTGGCTGTTTATGACAATCTACATAAGCCAATGCAGGAAGCGATAGATCTGTTGTGCTTGCTGTCAGCAGCTGAAAGATCGGCAGCCAGGAACTTTCCTCCAGCCATTATTTCTGTGCCAACAATGCAAAAGATTTTTTAATTGTATTTGGGGATGGGGGTTGTTGTGATTTTTTTTTTTTAAGTTTTGTTTCTGCATTCTATCTATCAACCTCAATTGTACTGTAACACTAACAGGAAATAAAGAACTATGATTGTGACTAACCCAGGATAAAAGAAAATTCACGTTTTCAAAATGTTGCCCTCAAGCTAAAGATATTATATTAAATCTCTGCAAGTTTACATTAGGTCACAGTCCCAATACTTATAAAGTCATAAATATGAGATGTTTTGTGTTCTCTCACGTGTTCTTTGATGTTGTAAGTAACAATAAAAATAGAGTTACATTCAAAAAGCTTTGGTACTTGTTTTTTTAAAGGGAATATTTCAAGAGATAGTTTCTTTTATAAGAAAATTATTTCCAGAATAAAAAGTTGTGACACTCATTTAAGATATAAAATTGTTCATACCAATCAAGCAGACATCACCCCAAACACCAGCTCTCAAAGTTGTTCCTGACCCCTCCCACAAATTTGATGAATCTGGGAAAATGTGTGGAATAATTGGCACTATGAACAGCATTTACAACCTAACCCAACGATATCACTGAGGAAATCTGAGAGCCTGTCTACACTTACAGTGGTGCAGTGGCATAGCTGTGCCTGTAGCGCTTAGGGAAGATGATACCTGTGCCAACAGGAGAGCTTCTCTTGTTGGGATAGGTAGTCCACCTCCATGAGAGGCAGCAGGAACATCCACTGGAGAAACCCTCTCATCTACATAGTGCTGTGTACACTTAGGAGTTACATTGATATAACTATGTCACTCAGGGGTGTGAGGACCCAATATATCGTTGTAACTGAGCCTTGTAATTGGATGATGCCTCACCCGTACCATCTATTGATACCACTTTATGAGGGGGCACTTGTGTGACAGCCACCCTTTTACAAGGATCCAGTATAATCCTTCTCCTGTTGAGGACAATGGTAAACTTCAAATATTTCTGTGGGAGCAGGACTGGGCCCTAAGACTTCTTCTAACATCAGAGTCCTAATCAAGCATTAAAGACTTTAAAAAGTTACAAAAGCAATTATTTTTAATTAACCACCCCCCCAAGTGCAAACCGTGTGTGTGAAATGTATCCCTGCCAAAGTAACATACAGAATTGCTGTTCTCCTAGCAATGACTGCTGCCTATTAGAAAGTCTTCGCCTGAAAATCTTCATAAAGTGAAAGACACACGAGCTGAGAATCTGCAACTACACTGAAGGAATAAAACTGTGCCTTTCTTCATGGAAAAATGTCCAACAGATAATTGATGTGATGCTGGTATTTGGGTGATTTGGTAGCTTTCTAAGTCAGCAGTACACCCTTTACAAATATATAATATTAAAGCTTTACTAAGATGGGTGATCTTTTACACCTAAAATGCATTCTTGTAATGAGGCCAATAAGCATAAAGCAGATATATTTTAGCCTATACAAAAAACTCAGGAGTGACTAAATGACCTGACTCACAGGCACTGCAGCTAACATTAACTCACACTTGCAGATATAATATATAATTTAGTTCCCATAAAGCTATTTTGTATAATTCATCACTAACAGAAGGAACCCAATATTGCATTTTTTTGCTTCGGCAAAACACACCTTCAAGTCAATGTATGCTCATAATTAAGTTATACGAGTTGTATGCTCATAACTGGGGTGGGGGGAGGTAGAATTTTGTTAAGAGTTGTATGCTCATAACTAAGGGGACTCGAATTTTGTCATCTACATTTTTGACTCTCCACCCTCCTGTAAAAGGGCAAAAATTCAGCCTGCCTCCAAAGCTGCAAGAGGCTTCCGGCAGCAGCACTGATTTAGCAGTGACATGAAAGTTTAGCTTTTAATATAGAACAGCTGATTTATAATGTAATAATGTAATTTTAACTTTAAAAAATTAAACTTTTAAACTTAAACAAGAGCAATTGAGTTATCTTTATTATAAATGTCATTTTAGAATATTTTAACATTTAGTAAGTTTTACAATAAACTAATTAAATTTCCTTCCATTGTAAATGTATTAAGAATTACATCTGAATTACTCAGAGTATCTATTACACAGAAGTTATTATATGCAAAATAGGTCATCTAATACGGAGAAAAATACCGCACAAATTATGGGAAAGACAAACCCAAATTGAGGGAAAATCATGAAAATACATGTCCCTTTTCCCCCCTTATTACTTCTGAGATCATTAACTACATTACTTACTTCAAATATTATTCAATATGTATATGGTGGTAGAATGTAGAGACCAACCATGTCAGAGGATTGATAGGTGGTGCTGTGACCCAGGGATCCCTTTAGTGCCAACAGGAAGAAGGCACAGGGAGTGCAAAAGGTTTTACAGGGATCCCCTGAATCAGATATTTGCATAACAGTTCACCGAAGGATGGCATGTGAGCTGTCTATCAAGAGACAGGAGCCCAGCACTCATCATAATCATAGTGAAATATATATAGACTCACAGAATCATAGAATCATAGGGTTGGAAGGGACCTCACGAGGTCATCTAGTCCAACCCCCTGCTAAAAAGCAGGACCACTCCCCCTAAATCACCCCAGCCAGGGTTTTGTCTAACCAAGCCTTAAAAATCTCCAAAGATGGAGATTCTACCACCTCCCTAGATAGCCCATTCCAATGCTTCACCACCCTCCTAGTGAGAAAGTTTTTCCTAATATCCAACCTTGACCTCCCCAGCTGTAATTTGAAACCATTGCTCCTTGTTCTGTCCTCTGTTACCCTCGAGAACAGCCTAGCTCCCTCCTCTTTGGAGCACCCCTTCAAGTAGTTGAAGGTTGCTATCAAATCTCCCCTCAGTCTTCTCTTCTGTAGACTAAATAAGCCTAGTTCCTTCAGTCTCTCCTCATAAGTCATGTGCCCCAGCCCCCTAATCATTTTTGTTGCCCTCTGCTGGACTCTTTCTAATTTGTCCACATCCTTTCTGTAGTGGGGAGCCCAAAACTGGATATATGGATAACATTTAAGGATATATGCATCTATACTGCAAATCAAGTTCTTAAGGCCTGGCAGCTAAGGCAGGCCACCAGGAGGTGACTTACCACAGACCCTTCAGACAGGAGGTGATAGGTGCATATCCTCCTATCCAACCACAAGAGTATTCTGCATTTTGTGCCTCACAATGGAGGCCTATTCACATGCCAAGCAAGATACCAGTTTAAAGACAGCAAAAATCTACAGGAGAGAAAACCTACTTGGAAAAAAAAAAAAAAAAAACGTCAGCGGGGGCACATCCTATTTATGACTAAGATCACAGGATTAGTGCAGTGTATCGGGGAATGCAACAGGAGACAAGCTGACAGCATTGTTACTCTAACAAAAAAAGGTCAAAGCCAGCTGGCTCTGAAGAGTCCGTATGCAATACTTTATTAGACATGAGGGTATTTGTTAATTAAGGCAAGGCTCTAGAGCACGTGTTATAACTTTATTTTATACATACCCATTTGTTTGCAATACTTCTGCTTGCTCCTACTTTGAATCTCTGTGCTTGTACCCAATTTCACTTTATACCCAGTAAACTTATACCCAATTTCACCTTAAATACATCTAAGTGCTGTGTATTAAGCAGAGCCATGATCTGGGGAGGAACTGGTAAGCTGGGGTGTTTTCCTTCTGAAGCTGTTAGTCTTTTGGAGTTAGAGATCTGTAACTACTGAGAGTGTCTAGTGAATTGGCTGGACATGCCAGGGAGTCACATCCATGGCTCACAGGTTGGAGCATCCCTTTCTTCTATTGTGTAGCAGCAGTGAGGCCTGCATAGGTCTAGAGGGCAGTGCTTGTGTTACCCACTGGGGGGTAAGGGAGCTGATTCCCGACAAGCACAAACAGGGCTTGCCTGCACCATGGTACTGAGGAGCTTCACACCACTGTGTACCCTGGGAAGCAACACAGCTGCAGAAATGTAAGATAAATGGTACACGACAGCCCATGCCCCAAAGAACTATTCATATTTTTAAAAGGTAAGAAAACTACAAAAGGTAAACAAGCATAAAAAGGGAATGAAATCCAACACAAAGTACTTCTCTCAACAATAATATCTAAAGGTGGACAGCTCCTTCTCTCTATTTGGAATGGAATCAATGCACCTAAATATACATCTTCATAATTAGCTTAAGACGAAGGGAAAGTCTGATGGAAACATCTCAAAAGTCATCAAATGCACACCAGTAAGGATGTGGAGATACATCTGTATTCTCAATATACCAGATGTGTCTGGTTGCTGTGGAAGGGCTTTCCACATCTCCACTCCTTCTGCACATCAGTAACTCAACCTCAAACCCTGACAATAAAGGGGATCGGCTAAAAGTAGAGCAGAATTATATAAATACATTTAGGTTGGTCTCTTAAAATAGGAAGACGCCAGCTAAGAATAATCTCTTGCAGAGTTTTCCAGGTACAGGATATCAGTAAGGGTCAATGTTTTGGCTGGCAAATCCAGATCCTGCTCCTTCGCTGCCTATATAACGTGAGTATATATAGAGAAGATGTCCTCTTAACTGACATACACTTTGAGCAAGTTACATATATGGTTTGATGACAAACAAAACAAACAAACTCAGACGAGCACTTGTCATGACTGATTACTAACCAAACCCTTTCACAGTAGAAAAACAGTCTATATAAACTCTTATGCCACCCTCCTCCTCAGAGTATCTAAGTGCTATATAATAGATCTCAATGCAAATGTTGGCTCCTAAGAAATCTGAACCTGATTCTTCACTCTCGGTGAGCTGGTCTTGGTAGAAGAAAAGGTTTTGTGTTTCCTTTATTCTAGGCGCTGCTAAACTCCCAGAATAAGTTAGCGCAGTCTAGGGGCTGCAGTAATTTACGTTCATCTGCAGTTGGCCGCTAGACTGCACTAATGTATTCTGGGAGCTCGGCAGGGCTTAAATAAGGAAACACCACCTACTTCATATACCAAGACCAGCTCTACTTAAAAAACAAACAAAACAAAAAACAAAAAAAAACCTTTATGCTGGAGGATTCTCTGGTGATTGGTTCCGCTGTTATGCAGTCCCTTTATTTAACCAGAATAAGATTATTTTGAAAGTTTGATGCTTTCCCAGATATTATCCCACTACCATATTTTTCATATTATTTAAAACCTAATATTGCATTTTTGTGAAATCTCAGAGCTTACTGCTATATGTAGGTAAAATCTAAACACAACAATAAGCTCCAACTCTAGTCAATATACTGGAATGAAAAATGCCAGAGACACTTTGCTATATCTGGGTTTGAAATTTTAGAGGAGGTCTGCTAGGAAAAGAACAAAGTGTTCTCTGCTGCAGTCACCAAGCTTTATTCTAGTCCTACTAGTAAATGTTAGTGTATACATATAGTTTTATGTGTAAATGTTAAGGAGCTCAATGGTTTGGGTTTTAGTGCTACATTCAGTAAGCTTGCTTTCTAGCATTTGGTAAAGAATTATTACACAGCATCTTCAGAGCGTCTGGAACTGTGGCTGGAGTGAGTATTTTAGCAGGAAACCTTCTGTATTTTTATTTTTGTTTATATGGCTAGCTTGAATTTTTAAATATATGGCAGGAGTTCCCTCAGTCCTTGACAGGGATTTCTGTAGATCTAAATAAATAAAATAGACAGGGGGTAAAGACATCCAGCAAAAATCTAATGCACTATGTGACATCATCTCTGCTGTAGTGATTAGCATTTCCAGTGTGAAAGCAGGCTAAAAAGAAAAGCTCCTATAGAGGACATCCAAGCCATATCCCTCTAATTCCAAATGCAAGATCTAGCCATTTAAAGAGTCAGTATCCATTTCTTTTCTGGGTAACTCTATAAAATGTAACATGTCTCTTCATCAATGAGTTCCAATATATATTATAAAACTGATAGTCCTCATTTTTAACATCACATACTCCTGGAATGACCAAATGGGTAATGTTTCCTTTTCATTGTTTTATAATACCAACTAATGGGAACACAACAGAATACAAGTTGCTTACCCAAAATGAGACAGAAATAAAAAGTGATGCTTCAAAATCTAACAACTATTTAGAAATAAATTACAAAGCAAGAAGTCCTCTGCATATATTGCACAGAGGTAAAATAAACACTAGATAAAAGCATCTATGAGGCTTACTCCAAACCACGAGGTAAAAAATGTATTTCCTCGTGCCCATTTATTATTTAAATTCTGTAGTGAAAGGAGCCCATAGATAAACGTTTCCAACATGGATTTAATCCATGGTACCTTTACTACTGTGAGGAATATCAAAAAATTTGGTTGCTTGTAAATCCAATTAGCATTGATGACGGGGAGGGATTTCAAAGGCATTAATGTGTAGGTAGGTGTCTAAACACCATTTGTCTCTGAAAAAAATCTCACCATATATGCCTAAATTTGCTGCACAAATATATAACTCCTGATGGACAAAGTTTAGCTCTTTCAGCACTGCTCTATATACCCTAGTCTGCTAGAATGGTCAGTCACTTCTAAAGGCTAAAATACTTGACTCTAATGACATCAGTCAGTTTAAAAGCTGACTGAAAAGCTTGTCATCACCTAGCTTTATATACAGCCTGATTCATATAAAAAAGTTCCACTGAAATTGATGGAAGTTGCATAAGTGGAACAGTACATGATTAAAACTCTGTTCATCATGATACTTGATGATCAATGCCACAATAACTACAAATGATGAATTCAAATAAATATTGTGATTAGTACAATTCGGGGTCAATTTTAACTTAAAACAGGAGGAGAAAAAAAATCAATACAAAAATTAGAGTACTTTTGATGGAGAACAAATGAGATGGCCAGTTCACCACAGACTGTCTGCAAGAGGAGCAGTTGGAGCCATGGAAAATCCTCAACAGATAAGGTGAAAAGATGAGATGAGCGTTGTCAGGTTGTTAGAGAGACAGACACACCGAGCAAAAGGAAAACTTTTCACCACCAAACCTGATCTAAGGGAAGCTTGTTGCAGGACTTGAAGAAGAGTCCATGACTAAGAAGAAAAGATTAAGCCAGAAAAGTATGGTTCAAGAGAAGCAACCTAGATCCCTGAAAGCAGAGACCAAATCCCAGGAAATATTCAAACATGGCAAGGACTCAAAGAGAGAGAATTGTTTATAGGTGTTTATTTTCCCTAGATCTGTATCTCTTGTACTTTGTCTTTGAGTAAACTATAATTGGTTTAGAAATTCCTCTGCAAAGACTCTTATGTTATTTGCTTCAACCATCACATGTCCCTTAAGAGTTCAACGATAAACCCAAGTACCCACAAGGGTGAAGATCTGGGAAGACTGTGCTTGAGCAACTGGGGATGTCTTGGGAAAGGAGGGAAAACAGGGGTCCTGAGTGTCTACAACAGCTATACCACAGGATCCCATTCCCTAAAATGGTACCAGAGAATGTGGCTAGAGCCTGCCGGAATATAAAGGAGTTTAGAAACACACAGATCCAAACACATCAGTCTGGCGAGCATCCAGGATAGGTAAGTCAGCCAGGACTGTGAAAATATCCTTCGAGAATTATTTGCAAAGATCTCTATCGCATAACAATATTAGAACAAGTATTAGATATTCTCATTCTACATTTTTGAAACTATGAACCTTGTGAGAGAAATTCCTTTTTCAGTTGTAGGAGGGTCTCATGGCATATGGTTGGCAATACCAGAAACAAATTAATAGTATTTCCTACATGGTTATGTGTCACTAAATTTTGAATTTTAAAAATTGCTCTTAAATGTAAGTATATATGTACTTTATGTTTCTTTTTGGTTTGGAATGACAATTCTAAGTATGTTTTGGGGCTAAACATTAGTTTAAGAAAACGTTACTGTAACATGGAGACCCTTTGCTGGTTCACTGCTCTCTGTCAGCAATTTGTCAGGCCTGACAAATTCACTACACACCTAACCTTGCTGTCACAGCATTTATCTAAAAGTATATCTATAAGGTATCAAATGAAAGCTCATTATACACTGGCCATTAACATCATTGTGAAATGTATGTATTAACACTATATGAGGAACTATGGATATTTAGTGATATGCTTTATAGTCTGTGACCAAACAAATGGAGAAATAGATTTTCTTCCACATAGGAGGGAAAGTAGTTGTCTCCCTGTCTATAAAGGAAATTGAGCAGAGAATGGGAGACTATATTTGCATAATGAGTCAACAAAAAATGCAAATTAACAAGAGAATGTGAAAAAGGGACCTGCTGTCCACACCACAAAGAATCACAGTGGGAAAGAGAAACCTGAATTGGGAGTGCTTGCCTAAAGAAAACATTTCAAAGCTTTTCTGGACTTGAAGTATGGGAAGGAATCCTTTGTTTATCTGTCACTGATGGAACAAATAGGTCACCGCTCTTTGCATCCATGAACAGTGGATCCCCAGCTACATGGGCTGATGACCCTGGCCGCTGTAAGTGAGAAAAGCTGCTTTAGACAAAGTCTGGAGCCTGCCAAGGTTATACACAGTCCCTTAGAAGCACACTGCTCTTTTTCTTTTATTTGTAACCAATTTTGTTTTCATTATTTTTGCTTCGCATCTCAAATCTCTGTTCTTTATTAACTTACATATTCTTGGTATAACTATAAATTAATGTAAGTGCTGTAACATTAAGTAAAGCGTGAATCCTTAGTCTAGCTAACAAGCTGGCATGTCTCTCTTCGGGCAGTGGACTTAGTAATAGCTACGAATGTCCAGTGACAGAGGCTGGATGCCGTAGAAGAAACTTCTTCATGGTTTCTCTCAAAGGCTGGAGTCAGAGGTGGTTTTTGGGGTAGGCGAAGCAGGTCTATGCTTAGGGCCCCAAGCAGTAAAGAGCTCCTCGCTTGCTCTGCCTACCCCAAAAGCCATGTCTGCCACAGCCTGCAACAGAAAGAGGAGGCGGCAGCAGGGAGCTGGGGCCGGCCACGTGGGGAGCTGGGGCCAGAAGGGAAGGCCAAGGCCAGCGGTGGGAAGCCCCTGTGGGCCTATAGGGGGCTCCACAATGGGCCTTCAGCTAGGGCCCTCCCAATAGCCAAAGGCCACCTCTGGTTGGTTAACCCACAAAGCAAGGACAGGACTGGCAAAATCCTGAGTCTACCTGAGTGGTTGAAAGGCTGGTGTTGCACTGGAGCTGTGTGACATGCTGCACCCCCACAACCCTGTAACGTGAGCTGTGCATCTTTCTTGTTTACCTTTACAATGTAATCACGTGGTTTGATGAAAAATATGTCATTGGGGTGGTTTTTTTTTTTAATGCCCATGACATGCTCTGCATTATTGTTACAGTAGTATGTTCCCTGCAACATCATATACGTACACAGTTATGAAACATGTCCCCAAATGTACTTCACAGGGCTCAGGTGGGGGCAAAGAGTCAGAGCTGCATCTGACACACCCGGTGAAGGTATGCATACAAAACAATGGACTAAGCAAGCATCTGTAGCAACAAGAGGGGCAGACTACCTGCCCCTGTTTCTGGCCAGGACTGTTCACCTGACCCTGGAGGGTTGGGTGGGTGAGGTCGAGGAAGACTGGGTAAAAAGAAAGAGACTCTTGTCTGGGGCTTTTGTGCCAAGGAATCCATCTTGCAAGCAACTTCAAGGACTTGTACCAACCCATATGGCAAGGGGTGCAAAACCACCAGTAGCCAAAGCACATGGGTAAGCTAGCACTGGACCGTGACAGTGATCTTTGGTTTAGAATGCGAGTTACCTTTTATTTGATTGTGATAAACTCCTTGACTGATTGTCTGGTTTTGCATTGTTTTGCTATATGCTTACTTAAAATTGAGTTTTAAATCAATAAACTAATGTTGTTTAGCTAAAGCAGTGTGGATTTTGGAAAGGGAGTGTAAATGTGAACACCTGACTTGGAGCAAGGGCCAATGAATATCAATTTCTTTGTTAAACTGACAGACCGTAGTAAATGAGCTTGCAGTGATCAGGGAAGGGACCTGGCCCTGCAAGACAGAAGTTCCCAGTGTGGCATCTGGGGGTTGGGGGTGCTTGCTGGGAGACCATCCTCTGAGGGGCTAGTGTGGGTGTATTTCCACTGCCTAGAACAGTGGTGCTCAACCTTTTGAAGGTCACAACATAGTTGGCAATATAGTGTGACCCTACAGGACACACCAGCCCACCTCACCAGGCCGAATCCAGCCATCTCCCTGGCTCTCCGTGACACACTTACCACTGTGTGGCAACACAGTAATGTGTCCCGAGACAGTGGTTGAGAACCACTGGCCTAGGAGGCCACTTGCATGCAGAAGGCTGGCATGAGCTGATCCAGGAGTAGGGATTCACCCAGCAAGATAAGTAATTTGGGGCCCAGGAGTGAGGAATCAGGGGGGGAGGGGGGCACAGCAGTAAAGCATCACAAGCTGGTGCTCATGTACCAGAACAGACGCCCTCAGACTCCCTCTCTCAGGGAGAGAGAAAGGGGAGAAATTGCCCAAGGGTTTGGTGATTTAAAAGGACCGCGCACATAGGAGGATAGATACCTAACCAGTGAATGAATAAAAGAGTAAACTACTTTACACTTAGAAGTAAACTTCAATTTTACAATTACATATTGACTTTTCAAACTACGTTTTGGTACTGGATGAAAGCGAACTGATGTAATAACACATTTGTTTTAAAAGCACTTTAAAGGTAACGGCATTGCTTGATTTTACATTGCCAGGATGTTTTTGTAAAGAAGGTTATGAAATACTTCCAAAGTTGATGCCTGTAAGATACTTGAGATATTTTGTAACACAATATATATACTGGTTTTTTGCACATATTAGCTTAAAGTACTAAAACTATACTAACAGTTAGGCACCTATAATTAACATAAATGTTGTATTTTAAAGTATCATGGCTACCTATGCTTCCTACAAATTTGCTAATCTTAATTACCTTGAGCAATGATGGTGAAAGTTATTTACTTGCTTTGATGGTGAAAAACAAAAGTTTTATAAAGAATAAGAAAAGTAACAGAATAAATTTGCATGTGTTGGCACATAACCTTGTATCCTGGAAGTTAAGAAATGTCTTATTCATATAGATACAAATAATCCTCTACTGTACCCAAAAAAATTAAGATTCAACTCATTAGCAAGCACAGAAGTTGCAGGCAACCTCCCACAGCTTCCATGCACCAGACCAGTTGCCTAAAGTGGTAGCAGGTGTGACTTGATATAGAAACAGCTGCAGGGAAAGGATACAGAAACAGCTCAGAGGCAGAGAAGCCTTTTAAGGTCTGGGAAATGCACAGCTGCAGCCTCCTGATTTTGAGGGCTTTACCCACAGTTAATTTCTGTTTTCATTTAAAAAACTAAAATTAGTTTCTAGCTTTCTTCATTATGAAGATAGCATCAAGAATGTAAGCCCTCTTTAGCAGTGTAAATTTCTCTCAGTAATTTTTCTAATAATCATTAGTCTCCCTATCAACCTCCAAGGACTAGCTTTTAGAGCTTCTTAAACCCACAAATATATGATGCTCAGGTCTGGTCAGACCCATTTGAGACATTTTCTCTCTTGCGGGCACCTCTCCTGAGCAGATACATGGAAGGACAGCTTCAGAAAATACAACAGTCTAGTAAGCTAAGCACAGAGGGAAGAGCCTGAAAAGCATGGGTTGAAATCCAGGCCCTACTGAAGTCAGTCTGAAAACTACCCATAGATTTATCTTGGCTCTGCCACTGATCCTCCCTGCATTCTTCAAAATCACAAATTTTCTGCCTTACTTTTCTTGTAAAACGAAGATAATTTTACCTCCCAGTTGGAGATAGATGAGGAATTAATGCCCATGTTTGTTGAATGCTGTATAAGAGTCCTAAGTATTGCTATGAGGGACTGAGTGAGAGAAGAGACGCTTATTTACAAAGGCCTTGTATACACGATCACTGTATTGCGCAGGAAAAATCATTACCGCGCGATATCAAGCACGGTGTATATACGTGCAACGGTGATGTTGCGCGTCAAGCGCCTTGTTATAGCGCAATCCAACAACCACTTCGACGAGAGTGGTAACAGCTGTTGCGGATCATCTGTTGCGCGTTTGCGCTTGTGTGTACGCTTACCGTGCAATGTTTGGCCTCCGGAAGTGTCCCATCATTCCCAAGTCGTCCTCTCTGGACTTCCCCCCACCCGCTCTTTGGCAGTGACGAAACTGTCCCCGCCCTGATTTGATTACCGGGATTTTCAAATATTTCGTCAGTTTCATTTACTGGTCTCTTCCTCGTGGAGTGGAGTGCAGCAGCATTCCCAGTAGCAATGGCGACCCGTCGCGGAAGACGCGCACCCCTTTGGTCCACGGCAGAGGTGCTTGACCTGATCAGCATCTGGGGAGAGTCCGCTGTGCAGGCGCAGCTTCACGGCAGCAGACGAAATTATGATACATTTGGCATGATTTCTCGGGCAATGATGGAGAAAGGTTATGATAGAGACACATTGCAGTGTAGATCAAAGGTGAAGGAGCTAAGAATCAGCTATCAGAGAGCGAAGGAGGCAAACCGGCGATCGGGATCAGCGCCTGCTACATGCAGGTACTATCAGGAGATCGGAGCCATCCTCAGTGGTGACCCCACAACAACTCCAAACAGCACAGTGGACACATCTCTAACTACACATGCAGTCAATGCCACAACAGAGCTGGATGAGGACGTTGAGGAGGTGGCGGGGGAGACGGAGGAGGACCCGGGGCAAAGCGCAGCATCGTGTAGCCAGGAGCTGTTCTGCACCCCCGCTGATACGTCCTCTCAAGAAGACATTAATTGAAGCATGTCCTATGAGTCGGCTGAGGGGGCTCTGGTAAGTTTCTGATTTGTAAAGCTAAAAGTGTGTCTCACGTTAAAATATCATTGTGCGTTGAGGGGGTGCTTGCTGTCTCTCCCCGCTGTGCACGCTCCTTACTCCCCATCCATGAGAAGGGCATCAACACAAGCACTGATTATGAAGTAATCATCTGCATTTAGGTCAGTAAATGATTCCTCAATGTACCTCCAGAGCCCAGTACTCAGGTTGGATGGGATGGCGTTTGTGCCAACGCTCCCAAAGACGGACACTTTGCCCCACCAGCTGCAAAGCACAGCCCCGGGAACCATGGCAGCAAATAGTGCTGCAGCATACAGTCCCGGCTGGCTGCCAGCGGCATGTAGGAGATGTATTCTAGCTGGCAGGGGCACTCTGAGGAGAGCGATATCGGGTTCCATCTGTGTGCCCAACGCTGATTATTAGCCCCCAGTAAAGCTGTCTACTAGGACGTACCTTGTCCGCTTCAGCAAGGCATAAGATGTTGACCACCCTGCACCTTCCAGAGTAATGTGCTACTGGAAGGTTAATTTTCTTATCCTGGCTATGTGTAAACAGCAGCTTTACAATTATTTCTTTCCTTAGAACAGACCTTGAGAAGGCCGTTGTCTACCCCCGCTGCCCGAATGAGAAACATTCGGCAGCGTGCACGAAGGAACAGGGAGGATATGTTTCAGGATGTGTTGAAAGCTACACAGGAGTCCTTGAAAGCTGCACAGGATTCCTCCGCTGAGACTAGAGCATTCAGAGCTGAATACCAGTGTAACCCATATGCCTGAAAAGGCTCTCTCTGAGAGACCTGCTGAGGGTGGGTTACTGTTGTTGGGCAGATTAGCGACCCACAACTGGAAACTTCCAGAAGCAGGGAGTGGTAGCAATTTGAGCATGCTCCACAGTGTACCCTGCTTGTGTGATGTGATGTTGTCAGTCAGATGACTGGAGAGCAGCAGCCTGAGCAGACAGCAGGCAGGAGCTGCCTTGAGGGGAGACCATGTGCTCAGTGTTCTGGAGAGGAGCTGAGCCAGGAGTGAACAAGATGTTTTCTCCATGTAAAGGAGTCATTTGCGACAGACCTTGCAGACATGCATATGGGACTGAGGGCTGGT
Source organism: Pelusios castaneus (assembly GCA_007922175.1). NCBI lineage: Eukaryota > Metazoa > Chordata > Testudines > Pelomedusidae > Pelusios > Pelusios castaneus. The sequence goes on from ML685897.1 coordinate 3,389,582, forward strand.
TGCAGAGGAGAAGAGAAAGCCTGCATGTAATGCTACAGAGGATCCCAACAAAGAAAGAAGAGGACAGCTATTTCTTGCCACTCAAGCTTCCACACTGGAACAGAGACTGTAGCTGAGAGTTGGGTGAACTCCACACAGACTTTGGGACTCTTGGGTATCTTTCATGCAAGGGATTGTTCTTGGTTAATTGTAGTTTGTTTTCTTAGGATAAGGTTCATTTAGTTAGTAGTTAATAAAGTTCATTGTTATGTTTGTTTTTAGTAGTATTTTAATGTGTGAGTGTAGCTCTGAGCAAGCTTCGCCGTGAGTCCTGTACAGACTGGATCCTGGGTCTCCAGCTGCTTTCCCCATAGGGGTTGGGATTGATTTCTGTGAGGCACTGGAGAAGGGCAACTAAATGAATTTAGCCCACCCGAAGGTTACACCAGCAGATGTGGAAAACACACACCGAGGAACTGATAAGCGTCATGAAGGAGCAAACAGAACTGTTCAAGAGCATGATCGCTTTGCAGACCCAGGCGATTGATGTTAGGGCTCCACTACAGACACTTCAGCCGTGTCTGCCTCCCACCCCCCGTAGTCCCTATAAGAATTGCTTTGAAGTGCACCCGTCCCACCGTAGAATTCCAACAACTAGCTCTCCACCCTCGTACTTTCTAGAGCCCCGCAACTACACACACCTGTAACCCCAACCTTCTAGGTTTGAATAAAAACAGAATAAAATCATTTGATTATGGCTTTATTTTTACACATGGCTACTTTCATAAGGTGCAGCAGATGCGTCCTAAAAGAAAACTAGGGGAGGGCATAATTGAAATGCTCCCTGAGTGCCTCCCTTATGCAAGAAGCTTCCCCTTTAGCCCCCCTAATACTCCTTAGTGGCTGGCTGTTCGTATGCCTCCTCGAGGCGCTGTGCCTCCGTAGCCCACACTGGGCAAAACTTTTCTCCCCTACTTTCACAAATATTATGGAGGACACAACAAGACGCAATCACAGCAGGGATGTTGTCCTCCGACAAGTGCAGCCGCCCATACAAACAGCGCCAGCGGCCTTTTAAACGGCTGAAGGCACACTCCACAGTCATTCTGCAGCGGCTCAATCTGTAATTGAACCGCTCCTTGCTTTGATCTAGGTTACCGCTGTACGGTTTCATGAGCCATGGCATCAGTGGGTAGGCTGGGTCTCCGAGGATAACTGTGGGCATCTCCACATCCCCCACTGTAATTTTTTTATCAGGGAAAAAGGTACCCCCTTGCAGCTTCTGGTACAGACCGGAGTTCCTGAAAATGCGGGCATCATGCACCTTTCCCGACCACCCAGCATTGATGTCAGTGAAACGCCCCTTGTGATCCACGAGTGCTTGCAGCACCATGGAGAAGTGGCCCTTCCTGTTGATGTACTCGGTAGCGAGATGATCCAGTGCCAAAATAGGGATGTGTGCGCCGTCTATGGCTCCACCGCAGTTCGGGAATCCCATGGCAGCAAAGCCGTCCACAATCTCACTGACATTCCCCAACGTCACCGTCCTCCGTAGCAGAACGCGATTGATGGCTGTGCATACTTGTGACAGGGCTAATCCGACGGTGGACCTCCCGACTCCAAACTGGTTTGCAACGGACTGGTAGCAGTCAGGAGTCGCCATCTTCCAAACAGCTATCGCTACACGCTTCTCCACAGTGAGGGATGATCTCATGTTGGTGTCTTTACGTCGCAGGGCAGGGGCCAACTCTGAGCACAGTTCCAGAAATGTTGCTTTCTGCATTCTAAAGTTCTGTACCCACTGCTCGTCATCCCACAGCTGCATAACAATGCGATCCCACCACTCGGTGCTCGTCTCTTGCGACCAGAAATGGCGTTGGACCATGTGCAGATGGTCGGTGAAGGTGCTGAGCAACGCGGTGCTGTTGCTCTGCATGGCATCGATCAACCGCTGCTCCTCTGTGTCATCCTCTGGCTGGGAGCTCATAACGTAATGAGCAACCAGCCGAGATGTGTTCAGCATGTGGAGGGCGAGAGTGGAGACCAGAGCAGGATCCATGCTGATGCTGATTTTGTTGCTTTCCAACGGCGCGCTCCGTGCAAACACTATTGAAAATAGGCGCGAGTTGCTACTGGCAACGCGGAAGATGCTAGGGAAACGCTATGCACCACGGGAAACATCTAGTTTACCCATGGTGCTTTGTGCTCCTTTCCTTCATCCCATGATTCCAAGCACGGACTCAGGGAAAATGGAACGCTGGGATACGTGCCCAGAATTCAGTGCGATAATGCGCATTACAGCGAGGAATTCTGTGACGGAACAAGGAGCGACGTCTGTACGCGCTACACCGCGATAAACATCATGTGCTTCTTATAGCGCAGTTCAGAAGTTGCGCTATAATCTGATCGTGTAGACAAGGCCAAAGACAGATAAAGAACATAAGGTAAAAAGTAAGGTAAAATCAGGCCGACATTTGAGAAATCAATCACCTGAAGACTAATTACACACAAAAGAACAGAAAGAAGAAACAAAGTAATGAAGGAACTATGAAAAAGGCAAACCTCGTAGATACATTTAATACCTTCATTTTAGGTCACTGGCAGGTGTCACCTCTCTAAGTCAAAGGAGAAGAGATTGGATTGCTATTTTGAACAGTAATATCAGCAGCTTCTATAGGCCTTATAATTATATAATCATAATAAAGGCCAGGAAAAAATAACCTAGAATTTACCTAAATGCCAACACCCATGGGATCCAGACAGCTGGTTAATTTGCAGAACTGTCCCTTGCACAGTTTTGTAAACTCCTGTGGTACTGAGAGAGGCTGGTTCCTCCTTCCTTTATCTCAAATGAATGCATAAAGATAGGAGGCGGCAAAGAACCATGTAAACGACTTTTACTCTAAAGACCAACAGACAGCCCCAGAGTAGTGATCAGATCACTAAGGATAGCAAAAACTTAAACTGTTTTGTTAATCTGTTAAAAAATACTAAAGGCAATTCCATATAGAGGGCAGACCTAACACTCACATTTTCTGTGCCCCCACTTCACTAGATTGGCAGTCATTTAACTCAATGTAAAAAAAAAAAAAATTAACCTGAGGTAGTTAACATGGTTATAAAGGCTAACGTGGAGACGCCACAAAGGTTTGTTCTAGCTACAAACATTTGTAGTTACCCTAGGGATCAGTTATGGGTAAACTGCAAATATTAGAAGCCTAAAACAAACTGGCCTGAAGACTAGTCTTTACAAATGTGCTGGCTATCTTGATTAACTGGCAATCTTGACTGAACATAAAAACACTACTGGAGAAATACCCATATGTTGCACCTCTCGTAATCTGGTACAGACATCATCTGGCAGGGAATCTGCAAGGAAGCAATAACCGTATAAGCATAATAATATTCAGTGTAGTTCTAGGCAGAACAAACAGCACTAATCTGTGGGCTCTTTCGCAAAGCCCACTGGCTTTTCATAAATCATCCTCTCTCTTTGGTGGGAGGAAAACCATACTATGTATCTTTGGGTGGCTGACTCTTTCCCAGCTAGGGAAGACCATAGGCCCATTGAAACAAAAGGCAATGACTCTGTGGAAGTCTTGCAATGTTGCTACTCTACAGCAATGCTCCTATATTGAGCATTATGCTTAAGCATATGTAACCATGCAAGTGATTTTCTGCCTGTTTTAATATGCAATATAACGGAAGGGAACATATGCTCCTTAAACTCTAGAAAGAAAACAAATTTGATCCTAATGTTACTTATTTTAAGAAAACTCTACTCGCTTTTTGTTACTATAAATATCATTTCACATACAACATAAGTACAGGCTACACAATTACAATTTTGGAAGATGAGAGGCAGTTAAGCCCAAGGAAATGATTCCCAATCTCTCTTGGACAGGCAATTAAAAACAGTGAAAAACACTCATTCTGTAACCAGTTATAATGCTATTGTAAGAGTTGGGTCACAGGAAGGCATAATAGAAAGATTTTGGGTGCTGGGGCTGTTGTGGATTGGATCAGTGAGAAGAACCTATAGGTGTGATGCTTCCCCAGCCCCAAAGGTGAACTCTGTGAAGGATGATAAGAGCCAAGCAGAGGAAAGAACAGAGTGGAAGCCAGATGTGGGAAAGAGCAAGCCACTCTTTCCCTGTCCACTCCTGATTCCTGGCAACTACAGGGTATAACTGATTTTCCTCTCCTCACTGCCAAGGAAGTGGCCCATTTTTTAGTCTTGTCCCATGGGTTCAGAAATACTAGGTTAGAGAACTAAAAGGTCTATTGAAGTGAAGAGCTCTTGAGATTAATCCCGGCATGGACCATGTCTCACTATGTGACCCTGGGTAAATCACTTGATGGTTTCCTCCTCAGTAGTACAGGGATGCTGCCCACCTGCCACACTGGCTGTTCTCAGGATTAGTTATGTAATACATATACTGTGCTTTAAGTGTTCAGAATAAGACCAACTGCACTCAGAAAAGGATTGAAGAGAAATATCCTAATGCTTCTATGCATTGCACAGCTGCACATTGTTTTGTGCTTTGCTCCTAACGAACACAGAAATTCCAAGGGCAAAGGGGCTTTTCTCTGTCTCTCCTTCCTCCCCAGTCATTACCCACACTGCTAAAAACACCCACAAAGTCATTCACAGTGAGACCACGACACTCAGCTTATTTAAATACTTCAGAGCTTCCAACAATAAGCCACAGACCCAGGCACCTTTTCCTGTAAATCCGACTGGGTTAATTAACTCAGGTGCAGGATGCAGTCCTAAAACCTGCAGGGCACTTCCCCGGGAGCAACCACGGCCGGGCAGAGAAAGTGTCAGCCTCTTCTGGGGTTCACGCCTCACAGTGTCTTCCCTTGCACACCTCCGCCAGGACCTCTGTTTTATTTCTGCAAACACCCTTTGCTCCATACCACTAGAAACTGCATTTCAGCCCACATTCGACCCCCTCCTGCAAATCCTGCCACAGGGAAGGAGACCAGCTCAGAGCAGACGCTGGGGCCGGCCCTTGAGGTTTGCAGCGCCCCTCTGAGCAGCTGGTGACGATCTCCCAAGGTCTGATTTTCCATGCACACAAACAAGCATGCTCCCTCCCTCAGAGCCGTAGCACTTACCCACCCTGGACCCCACTGGGCAGCCCACGCCTCTCCATGCCAAGCAACACCCACCCGCATGCATCCTCCCAGCACCAGGCAGGGACACCTGACCGCCTACAGCCAGTCCCCGGGCACCGCATCGCCGCGCGGCGTCCCACTCTGACCCGCCCGCCACAGCAGGGCCACGCGCCCCGGGCCGCCGCAGCCGGGGGAAGCCGAAGCGGGGCGTGAGCGGACTCACTTCGGACTGGAAGGCGGCGCGGCGCTCCCCCAGCACACGGCGGGCGGGCACGTCCTCGGAGCCGGCGGCGCTCGCGGACACGAGCTAGTGGGCGCCCGATTCCCCAGTCCCTCCCTCCACCTGAGCAGCCCAGCCAGCGCCTGCCTCCCTCTCCTCTGCCTCGCTCGCAATGCGCAGCGCGCCTGCCCGGCCCCGGAGCCGCTGGAACAGTCCGCCCACGCCGCGGGCGGCCTGAGGGGCGCAGTCTGGAGGAGCTGCGCTCGTCCTGCTGCCGCTGAGATTGCGCGGTTCCCGCAGACCCCTCCGTGGGAGCGGGCTGGGCCCCATTCGCTCAGCTGGGGCCCTGCGGCGGCTGAAGGGCAGTGCTGTCCTGGGCCCACTGGGTCCTCCAGGGCGAGGGCTCCTGGGGTCATTCAAGGCACAGTCAGGGGTTTTGTTGTCTTGCAGCTCTGGGGTTGGGCTCGTTTTAAAGGGACCCGCTGGGGTTTGAAAGCACAGGCCTCCCTGCCATCTCCTCCACCTCTGAGCCAGACTGGCCAGATAGGCAAGTGTGAAAAATAGGGATGGGGTGGGAGGTAATAGCTAAGACAAAGCCCTGGCTCTCGGGACTGGCCCTATAAAATCGGGTCACGTGGTCACCTTCCTTTGGGAACTCTACCAGCAGCACCCCTGTATTGTCTTCAGAATCCCCTGGCAGTGCTTCCTCTTCTCCAGCCCCGCACCCGGCAGGGGTGGGCAGCAGGGAGGGACACTCCTCAGCCTGTGCTCCCTTCCAGCTGTGTATCATAAATCAATCCTGACCCCATCAGCAGTATTTCATCTCAATGGCCTGTCCACTCAGTGAAATCCATCTCCTCCGTGCCAAAGAGGGGGCAACAAGGGCAACCTAGGAGCCGTATTACATAGGGAGTCATGCTCCTGTGAAATTATGGCATAAATACAGGGTAGAGTCACCTGACCATCTTCATGTAGCCCTCAAATTATTCGGAAGTTTAGGGAGCCATCCACCTGTTTGTGGACATCATCCCTTTCAAACTCCATGGGCTATATTCTTCACTGTCTTGCCCCTTGAGTAGTCAAGATATATATGCAAAGTGGGTATAAACTGCAGTCAAATCAGAATTCTCTGCTCATTTACACTAGTAGTAGAATATTACACTTTTACAAGGTGCCAGGCATCAAAGATTCAGCACCTGTGCATCTTAAGTGTCAAGTAGCTTTCCTTTTCCTTGCAAGATTGTCCAATGTAAAAGCAATTCTGTTTGCTTCATATATGTTACATTCTTATGCATGAGACTAAGTGTTTGCAGGATTAAGGTCCACAATTTATTCTTCCTTTTTACCCACACAAACTAAGGGAAGCCCTCATAACCTAATTTTCCCTTTTCATATTTCCACATTTAAGTAATTTCAAACACATTCTTCCCTCTCCCATTTGTAGGCCAATAAAACTGAATTTCTGATGAGCACGGATCTGCAACTGAAGTACGGGAAGTCAACTTCACATGTAGAAGAAGAGAATTTGGTCCACAGAGTATAGCTGTGTGGCTCACCCCTTTAAGGGCTGGGGCTAGTTAACCTTTGTAACAGGATGAGGTATGTTTGCACTGGGTCCAGTACTTCTCTATAAAGGGCAGCAGGTCGTTATGCTAAAGGACGTTGTGGTAATATCTTCAAAGTGAGGAAAGCCTCCTGTAGGGAATACCCTGGTACAGGGAGAGTTGTCATATATAGGTGTGCCTGGGGGAGACGGTGATCAAGCAGGGGGAAGGACTGCAAAGCTCGCTTAGTAGGAAGAGGAAAAGAAACCCTGTGTTGTGTGGACTTTGTCTGAGATTGTGAGTTTTATTTGCAGATTTTTATATTAATAAAATCCAGTTCACAGGTAGTGGGCTTTTTTGACACGAAAAAGCCCATGTGAAGGCTTATTTGAATACTCCAAGAGGGGAAACTGAGCCAGGGTGCCTGTCATGTGATCCTTGGGCATGGGGGAAGCAGCCAGTCGCACTATAGGAGCACATTCAGAGGTGTAGTGGGTCTGCAAGACAGAATGGAGAAAAAGCAAAGTAACATAGAGCAAAAATTCTCTGGAAAAAAACAGACACAGGACCTTGGCAACATGATCATTTCAGCTAAGAGACCACACAAGCATGTCTTCTTGAGTTCCATGTTGTGTGGAATATGTTCTTCCAGATTTCACAGCTATTGAAATGAGAATATACTCAGTGGAAGTATCAGCTTCCAATCTGTATGGAAAACCTTTCATGGAAGACAGGAGCTGAGTGCAGGCCCTGCATAGATGTAACATGAAAGAGAATAGGAATGCAACCCTGAAGAGTATTGTGCTGCCTGAAGGAAAGGGGAAGCTGGGAAGGACTAAAGAGTGGGCTTGTTCACTATGTGCTGATGATCCCGGTGAATTTGCTTCCACTGCCTAGTTCATGGGGTTGTAAATCTCTCCTCCAAGAGGGGAGCATCAGCAGAAGACTCAAACTCTACAGCAGTGGTTTTCAAAGCACAGGTCAGGATCCAGTAGTGGGTTGCAGACCCTCGGGCACTGGGTCGCGACACCCCTGCTGCTGCCACCAAAAGACTGGAATGCGTCGCTGAAGGATGTAATTATTGGGTTGTGGGCTTAAATGATTTTTTTCAACTGGGTCCCAAGAAAAAAAGTTTGAAAACCACTGCTCTACACTACCTTTAAATGTTATACAGCATATCACTACCATGATAAAATAATTCTTCAGGTCCAATCTTGCAGTATTTCTGCTGACTTCCTATTATTACAGGTTTTTTCAGAAAGGGGAGTACTTGTGTCCATAGAGAAGAAGGTTGGACTGAGGCCCGTTTTCCCTGATCTATGCGTACATCATAACTACCACCAGTGTTCTAAACACACGGCCCTAAATTTTCTTGATATTTCTATTTAAAATAGAAGCCATATGTTCCTGCTCCTTATGAAGCCTAATCCTCTAAAATGCTGAGCAATACTCTCAATGTCTACTGAAATTAATGTAAGTTGTGGATACTCAATACATGACAGGAGTTACTGACTTCCTTGATAGAGCAGACCCTTTATCTGCACTGGAATTCCCACTTTAAAATAGTTGAAGGCCTTTTTATGCATCTTATTAATTGCAACTAGTAATGGATCCTTTTCAACAATAGAACATACACATCCAGAGCTATAATATTTCAAAGACATCAGTGCATTTGATGCTGACAGCAGTTGCTAGCTAATCTGTGATTTTCTTATATTCTGCCTCCCACCCCCTCACAAAAAAACAGAACAAACAAACAAACAAATAAAAAACAAAGGAGCTCTCCAGAACTGTTTCTGGCATTTGTGATTAATGGCAGATCCTAATAAAGGGTATGGTTTGGCTAAAAGTGATAAAAGATCTTACATGGTATACAATTTCTCATCTGAAATAGGCATTTCAGGAGCCAGTTTCTTGAACATAAATTTATTCCAGACACTTGCTGGAATAAACAATCCTTTATATCCTCCTCGGATGTATTGTCAGTAGGGAGCTGTCTTTACACATCTTTCAGCTAAGTCAGTGATCCAAACAGAAAATTCATTGCTCAAGAACTGAATTTGGATATTTTACAATCTCAAGAATTTGGGTTCATTGGCCAATCATCCACCAATGAGTGAATTATACTCCTGCTGATTTTGTTTTTTTCCTTTCCATCAGATCTAGTGCTAAATTCTACTTGTCTTGCTTCTGGGAGAAAGTTGAGCAGTGCCTGGTCTGTAAAATAGCTTTCATAAATTACTCCATAAATTATTATTATAGTAGTGCCTAAAGAACAATCAAGAATGAGGCTCCATTGTGGTAGGCACTGTACAGACTGACCCTTCTTTGAGAGCATCCAATTGAAATAGACAAGACAGTCACAGAGTGAGGAAAATGGTATAACACACAAGCAGAGAAAATAGTGTGACTGCAGCAAATGTTGTGTTAGTTCCACAGTTTGGGGGATTGCGGACAGTGGATGGTGTTTACTTAGGAAGAAAGAGGACAAAGAAAAAGAAACAGGGACAGGACAGAAAAGAAGATAAGGCAACAGGCATGGAGTGATGCTGAGGGAGAGGTTTGTGGCAACAAGCCAATCAGCATATGGCAGAGAAATTCATTAAATACTATAGAACGTTCTTAATATCCAGAGATCAGTTCTGTACTTTAGCTTCTTTTGCTCCTACAGCTGGAGTTTCTGTCTGTCTCCTCTCTATAGTTCTCCCCAAGGCCACTTTTATTCCCATTTACTGTACAGCCCATACAGCTATGATAGAGTGAGCTAGAGTCTGCTCTGACACATGCATTGTAGACAGAATTGTTAATTATATATACATGGTCCTGCTTCATTCATGTGAAATAGAAGGAAAGACTGTAACTTGACTTGCAGACTCCTAAGGGGAGTTTTCAGGGCTGGCATTTCAGAGAAAGAAATTATGTTTTTACTTGGAAATATCTAAGCCATATTTCACTGACACACCATAAAGGTAGCATCCCACAATGCCACATTTATAAAGTGACTTTTCATAAGCATAACAGAACTTCACTTGAACTGTTTCAGAACATCTGCATGAGACAACACAACAGGAGAGAATTTAGTTTTCACAAAAAGGCTATTTCATCCTATTACTCCTAGCTGTGCTCACTTGGACTCCTGCAAACAATTCATCTCACACCTTTGGGTTTATGTTGTTTAAATCCTTGATTAGATTATTTTCTCTGCATTATAAGGTGATGAAGAAAATCTAGTTCTTAATATTTCTTCCTATTTGAATACATTTGATCGATAATCCTTCCAATCTTTTTCTGAAAACCCTTCAAGTTGTCAACATCTTTCTGGTTGCAAGGTGCCCAGAACTGAATCCACTGTTCTTCAAGTGGTCTTCCCAATACATTTGGGAAAAAACGGAACTTCCATCTTCCTGCCCCATGACTTTAGCATATTGCAGTTTTCAAAGTTCATCTGTTCCTACTGAAATGAATGGCAGACTCCAATAGAAGCAGAGTGTTGTCTTTCAACATTTATTCCTGGATTTTTCTTAGTAGTAACAGAGGTTCACAATCATGGTAGTCTATTCTGTATAATTCTCTGGTAGTCTCTTTGTGGATGAAAAATCTGTTTGATCCATCCAGACATCACATCATTCATCATCACTAATTTCTAAGGCTATGTCTACACTGGCAAGTTAGTTCGAATTAAGGAGGCTTAATTCGAACTAACTAAAGCCATGGCTACACTAGGATTAAGTTAGTTCGAATTAAGGGCTTCCTTAATTCGAACTAATAAGTTCGAATAGGGTATTCGAACTAAGGGGTTAATACGAACTAACTAATTTGAATTAACCAATGTGGCCATGTTAATTCGAACTAATTTCTTAGTTCGAATTAACTGGCCATTGAAATGAATGGGGATCACTAATTCGAACTAAGCAAGTGCTTGCTTAGTTTGAACTAACATTCCAGTGTGGCCATGTTAATTCGAACTAATTTTAGCAAATGTAGACATAGCCTAAGAACCTCATTTTGCAAACACCGCTATGAAGAATGAAGAAATTTCTTAAACTTCAGACTTTCTAATTTTTTCACAATTTTAGGCCATTTTTTTCTTAAGCTAGGATCCTAAACCCATAAATATCAATGGGAGATACTGGAGTGCAAGACAAATATTTAAGGCCTCACTCCTGCAAGGACTTAGGCTCCTGTAACTTGATTTCAGTGAGTCTGTAAACAGTTGTAAATTTAAGCACGTACCTCAGTATTTGCAAAACTGGAACTTAAGGTCAGAAGTCTAATGTTAAATGCCTATTTTTGAATCTTAAACTTTAATATATTTTAATATGTTTTCTAATTTTTTTTCTTAGAGTATGGTGGTGTATAATTATCTACTTTTGTTTTATTAACTAAATTAGTGTATTTTTATTTACAGTTATAATTTGCTGTTGGATTTTCTACTTACCTCACTATGGATATGTCTACACTAGCAATTTAGGTCAACTTAAGGATCCTTAAGTCGACCTAAATTACTTCAAGTCTATGCATGACTTTCATTAAGTCGACTTAAGAAATTCCTTTAGTCAACTTAATGAAAACTTAAGTCAACTTAGTAACAATCGCCCATTAGGTTGACTTAAGCCTTAAATCGACTCTTTAAGTCAACTTAAGGATGCTGTGGATGGGGAGTAACCCTTAAATTGACTTTATTAAGTCGACTTAAGGCCAGTTAAGTTTACTTAACAAAGTGGACTAAGTCGACTTAACTTTGTTGACTTAGTCCACTTTGTTAAGTCGACTTAATAAGGTCGACTTTAAGTCGACTTAAAGTCGACCTTGTTAAGTTGACTTAACTTTTTCTAGTGTAGACATACACTATGTGACATTATATTATACTTAGCAAGCACAGGTTAGCCTCAAAGGAAACTACCTAGTATATCAAAGAAAAATCACATTCATAATAAAAAATTGATAGTACTTTGTTCCTTTTACCTTCAAAGTACCTTAAAGTATGACCTAACTATTCAGTTAACTGTAGTCAGTTAACTATTTTTCTTCAAATGGAATAACACAGAAGATAAAATAATATAGGTTGCTAATCATAGCACTAAAATTATTTTAACCCCACTAACAAAATAATGTTGAAGATATGCTGTGGCAATCCATTTTTTTTGTAAAAGTGGAGTTATACAAACACCTCCAAAAGATTTCTGTAAATATTTGCTTGAATAAAAATTGAATTCTCTTATGTCTGTGTTCAAGACCCTTTTGTTCAGCAAATATTCCAGCAAATGAGTTTATTGGCAAAATGTTCATGTAAGCAGTGAATTTTAAGTAAACATTATAGAATATTAATGGAAAGCAAATTTGAACTCATAAATGCAAGATTTGGCACTGAAAACACCCAGAAATCTGCCAGTCCCCTAGGTGTCCAGTCAGACTTTACCATCTCTGCTTGATTATAAATGCTTGGAACCAACTAATCACAAACACTCTAGCCCAATAATTATTTGCAGAAAATTGTTCTGCAGCTAAATGAATACACTTTTACAAATCATTGGACAACTCCTAACTAGAAATAAGCAACACAAGTCCCCTGAATTGTTCACTGCAAATTATTTGCCCAGCTGTAGACATGAGATTTCTGTTCTGTTCCCCTTTCATGCTTCTTGGCAACGAGATGTTAAAAATGGTCCTTGTAGTTCAACACTCTCCCAGACGGCATCCTCTTACAGGAAGGATCCCTTCGACTTTATTTGAACAATTGGGTTTTTTATTACTAACTACTTTCACAGTAGATTCCACGGAAGGCATTTAAAAATCGAAGTGCACCCTCCGCAGCTTTTAAATCATTATGGGCTAGTCTGCGCATCTACCCTGATTAAGGAGCACAGATTAGGGGGATACCCTTGGAGCAGCCTGGTGGCCACACAGTTTTTCTCTCAGACCCCCCACTCCAGATTGCGAGGGAGCAAACCACGCGGTGCATAGATCTGGCGCTGTATTGGAGACAGGGCGGAGTTAAGGTTCTACCACCCACTTAAGCTTCACGGGCTGTGGACCCAGATAGTGCGGTGCACAACGGCTCTGCGCAGGACTGGGAGTAAGGGAGCCCCTAAGCTGGCCGGCTGGCCCTAAAATACCAGTCCTACACCTCGTTATCCCCCCGGAGGTCACGTGAACCCGTCTGTCCTTTCAGCGAGGACAGTGGCTGCCCTAGGACGCATGTGGCATTTTCACACAAGTCAGACTGCAGCTGAAAATAGCATTTTCGCCGTGCTCATTCCGCGTTGGCGTAAACGCATTGAGCAGGGCGAGGAGCTGGCTGAGGCAGCAGATCATTTTTGAACTTTGCTGACGTTTCTGAATTTCTTGGCGACTTCGCTCTTCCGCCCGAATTTGAATTTGAGGCGCGGGCATAGCATCAATCATGGAAGGCTTATGTGCAAGAAAGAAAGCCGTGAAGATCAAATGGTGTAAAATGTCTGGTCGGCTGAGGAATGAGTCACTCCTTAATGCAGATCAAACACGAGTCGAAAACATGTCTCTATTTGATCCCTTTGGCTGTTGCAGCGCTTGGGCCCGGCAAGTGCCAAGCGCAGCGGCTGCGCTTTGAAGATGTGTCCATTGGCTTTGCGGGATCTCGTTAGTATTTTAATGGGTCTCCTCACCCCTGGCAACGCTTCCATGCAATAAGACGCAACGAAGCCAACAATCCCGCCACCCTTCCCGGTTATCTAAAACGCTAGGTCCCTCCTACCGGAGGCATATTTCAGTGAGAGGCCGAGTGCAGAGGGGACTGATGAATGCATGTGTGTAAAGTTACCCGGAGGCAGAATGCATGCAGCTCGCGTGGAAACGGCGTGTTCACGGCTCAGGGAAGCATCCTTGGGAAACCTGGCATGCACCAGCCAGGATCAAAAAGGGGATGGTCGGTCTGAGGCTTACGGCAGGGGAGACCCAGCGCCGCACCGAGGGCTGCTCTGAGTCCTGCCGCGCAAAGTGGCCTGAACTGGCTCGAGCCGTGTTCCGAGAGCGAAGGGGAAGCGCAGCGCAGGGAGCCGCGGCGCTTTGCAGCTGACGCTAGAAGCGAGGCTCGCTGCTGGTGGAGGGGACTGAGTAGAACTCGATACAGCAATCGGCCGATTTGCTCCCGGGCGCGGGAGCTCTGCTTGCCGCTTTCGGCTGCTGCTTGTCTCGGCGCAAGCTGGGGGGGCTTGGTTCGTTTGGCTTTCACAGGGTGTTTGCATAAGGCAAACCGCCTAACTTCATTTAAAATACTTCATTAACGTCCAGCGCTCTTTGTCTTCATTGCAGGGACTCTCACCCACCAAAAGCGGGAGGGAGAAGATGACCCGACACGTGCCTAGACCCAGTGACAGCTCCAGGTCTGTGAGGTGCGTCTGTGTGGAGAGGGAAGTGCCGGAGGGCGGTGCACTATTAAACCTCTCTAGCCGAGTATCTGCGCGGACATCCTGCGCGTTCCCTGGCTTTCCCCAGGCGCAGCGTGTTAGGCGCGCATTGAAAATACGCTTTCAAGTCTCCTGGCTAAGTGACATGTCAAACCCTAACATGAAAACGGAAAGTTGTATTTGCATACAGGTTAGACAGCGAGACAGACGTGCTTCCAGGAAAATGTCCGAGAGGAGATCATTTATTTTCCTAGATTGTAAAACCGGCAGCCATACAATGTTTGAACCCACCACCTCTCTGAGAAAGAATAAGGTTCTCTCGCAGTGTATTAATCACACTAGTTTAGCGGTATCAATATGTTTGATTATATTTTGGGAACATTAAGTCGTTCATAGTAGCGCTTCTTTTTCCTGCTTTGACAGACGGTTTGAATTAAACGCGTTGACAAGATTGTAATGAAAATGCTGATGGATGTAAACATCACATGAAACAAATCCCCCTCTGATTTGATTCCTATACGTTTAAATATATATCAGACTCAACGAATGGAGAAAGCGGTCGTTTCCAGAGAAAGTTACTTTAGGGACGCTGGTGCTTGCATACTAGGGAGATATATAGATAGATGCATGGGGATTTGAAATGCCACAAATCTCTAGCTTAGTGGATTTTCCCAACTTTTCAAAAACTGAATTACAACAATGTAATAAATTCAGCTTTCCCCCTTCAAGAACTCCCCCCGTATGCCGTCCACTGTGTATTCCTACCCTTGCCAGATCCTGAATAGATTGGAATAAAAAAGAAGAAGGGATGCCAAAATGCCTGTGGTTTCTGTAAACTTCGGAGTATCTTGGGGTTTTATACGAAGGTGGATAATGAAGACTATAAAACGGTAGATAAAAGTCAGTTGTTACGGCTTCTCGAGGATTGCTAACGGTTTATTAATTTTACAGAGGATTTAAATGGTCCTCGGCATTTACAAACGCGCACTTTCCTAAGAACTTTACTCCTTAAAGCAAAGAACCCGATTTTTACATCTTCATTTTCTCCTGCTTCCTGAGCAGGTTAGCAGAGCTGCAAATAATCATATTCCCGCTTCCAGGCTCGCGGGAGATCTCGACAAACATCTGGGCACCGCTGCAGCTTTTCTCGGCGGCATCCGATACACAGCGCTGTCTCGCGAGTTAAACAATACTTCCCTGGCACTGAGGACCTTTGAGAGGGCGGTTTAAAGAGGGGGAGCGCTATTTGTGTTAAAATTTAGATCAGAATGACGCTCAGAGAAGCTTTAGCCACGGGATGAACAGTAGATAGCATAAAAGTCTTTGCTAAGAACCCTGGAGTCTTTGGACTCAGGCAACCTCCTAGGGACAAATGTGAGACGCCAGGGAAGTCTGGCTTCCTTGTATCCGTTTTACTGGGAATTACCCGGATGCTGCAGCGGCTGCATCTGTCCCTGTACCTGGCTGAGTGGAAAAGCAAGTTCAGGCCAGAACGGAGTTACACAAAAGTGGCTGCTCCTTAGCTTTCCGAGATTGGCCGGCTGATCACCCCACCACCTCTCTTTGCCCCACACCACCAGCAGCATCTCAGACACAATCAGGGCATTTTGCCTTACCGGATCCAGCTCGACCTCATGGTGTGTGTGTGTGTGTGTGTGTGTGTGTGTGTGTGTGTGTGTGTGTG
>ML685897.1:3405527-3425240 GCA_007922175.1 Pelusios castaneus
GTGTGTGTGTGTGTGTGTGTGTGTGTGTGTGTGTGTGTGTGTGTGTGTGTGTGTGTGTGTGTGTGTGTGTGTGTGTGTGTGTGTAAAACACAGAGAAAGAAACAATGCACATTAGCAAGTGACACTTGTACTCTTTAAATATGAGAGCCGCACTCTTTGCATTTCCTTCCTTTCAAAAATTTACAGCCCCAGCATGTGAGGCTGCAAGAAAAAACTGGAAGCTAATATTTAAGTGGCCGGCCATTTGCAACTTCCGTTAGGAGGAAAGCAACTCTACATGTGATGAGACCTTAAAGGCCCAGAGTGAAGTATGCACTGTTTCCACGAAACATGAATTAGGTCGAGCTCAGTGGTGGCAAGTCCTAGCGAGAAACACACGCAATTAGGACCTCTTTATTCCACACAGTTCCCTTAGTTATTATTTTGGAAGGGGGTATTTTTCGGAACATACGATCTTTCATTGAGTGCATTTCTTTCACATTGCTAGCGAAGATCACCTTCAAGCAACAGAAATGTGCACATATTCTAGAGTATAAAACACTGTCGAGAAAGCCTCATTTGAGTGTTTGCAAGTGCGCGTTTTTGTATTGTTATCAGAAGCGAAAATAAATATTGTTGACAAGTTCCCGGAGGCGGGGGAGGGGGTAGCTGTTAGTCTTTGTACAGCACAAACAAGCGGAGTCCTGTGGCACCTTAAAGACTAACAAATAGCTTGGGGCATAAGCTTTCGTGGGTGCAACCCACTTGGTCAGATGCCCCGCCAGCTGTTAGCAGAAGTTCTAAATCAGTATCACCCGGCAGAATTCTCCCCGTCCCCAAAGATAAGGGTGAAGCTCTTTGACTTTCATGGTGTCTCCCGCAGCATTTATTTATAAAGACATCGTAGTTTTTTGTTTCTTCTTTTAACCTTGGGCTAAATCCTGTGGTTCTTATTCAAGCAAACCCAGTGGGAGTTCGCCTGAATGAAAACCGGTTCAGGACCCTAGGATGTGGCTCTATTTCTAGAAAGTGAACGACAGCAATGAAACAGCGAGGTAGATGCCCATTAGCAGGTGCTTTTATTGATAAGCTCTTGTGATGGCTGTTGGGAAAAAATAACATATTTGTTCCTATTTTAACCACCCATAGTCATCTGAAGTGTCTTTTGAAATACAAAGGCATTTCAATTGGTAAGCAACACACCCATTAGACTTTTTCTTAGAGCAAAATTGCAGCTTGACATCCACTCTCTCTATTCCGAACCACCTGCATATCCTCATATCCCATCGCCACGTGTATTTTTATTTGCAGATAATCACTTGCCTTTACAAGTTAGAGAGTGTCCTCAATACGAAATGACTGGGTACATGTTAATTTGTGCAGCTTCAGCTTGTCACTCAGCGAGGAGAAATGTCCCGTGGCTTTCCTGAGCGAACACTTCAATTCGAATCGTTTGTGCAGCTCTGATCTCACTAAAAGGTAAGCCAGTAATTGTCTCGTCCTCCGTGGTATTATTAGCTAGTGAATTTCTCAGCCAGGGGCCAGTCCTGCTGCCGGTGAGGCATTTGGGCAGCATACTAAACATATCTCTGCCACTCGCTTCTGGGGCAAGTTCGGGTGGCTTCTGGATAACCAGCGAGGTGGATTTAATGCTCACTCTGTTGGCCAAAACGACTCTCCCAGGAGCACGTTTTAAAAGGAAAAATCAGTCCAATTGACTCAACTGCGACGCACCTTTACCCCCCGGGATTTAGAGCTAAATTTTGTGCCCCAGCTCGAAGGAAGAATAGGAAAGATGCTTTCTGTGTCAGAGTACCCTGGTGGCTCTCACTTAGGGATTGTGCAAATGGTTAAGGCTAGGGTGGAGGGTTGTTTGCGTTTTGGAAGCTTGTAAAAACATAATATGGAAGAGGGGACTAGGGTTATATAGATAAAAGTATTACCCACAGGATATACATGGATCTGGGGAGGACGAATTATAATCGCGCCACCCTTTCATCAACACACAAATACTCCTCTGAAAGACATCAGGAAACAGCGATTTGCGTTTCTTGAAAGTATCCCCACTGTGTTTTCATTCCCTGTCTCAGCGCCAGGTAACAAGACAGTCTGACAGCCGTCAAGTAACAAATTCATCTAGAGGACTATGCCGATTTCTTTTTTTAAAAAGTCAGCATTTTAAATGGCTCTAAATCTCCCCTCACCTTCGAATCAAGAAACACAGGCATCTTTTAAAACCAGAATGGCAAATGTGACCACAGTAACCCTGCATATTTATGATCTGTATTATTAATTCCTGTGTATGTAGCCTGGGTTTGTGCCCCCGCCTGCCCCCTGGCACAGAAATCATTGAAACAGAATTACAGCACTTGGAAAATACATTATTTCCTTAAATAATAAACAACCAGCTTGGTCAAATAATCCGTGTTTTACTGTGCTGCATGTATCTGACTGGTTACATCAAATCTACTCAGGTTTCCCCATGTATAGAAAGATTGTAAACATTACAAATTACCTAGGAAAAGTAGTTTAATTATACGAAACTAGAAATGGACACATACCATTCTCTTACAGTAGCAGGTCACGGCCATATATATTGAGATACGTATCTGAACGGGAAACAAATAAAGGAAGAGAAATCTAAGGGGTATTGAAGGAGTCTTGACTCCAGTAATCAAGGAAACAGTTTAACTCTTTTCATCATTACCAGATGAGACCAAATATTGTATGTTTACTTCGTGCTTTTCAAATGCCACACACGTATAATACTAGTAAATTTCGACAGCCATTGCCAATATTTGAGTTGGTTTCCCTCAAGTGAAGCAATGCATCTTTAAAGGAAAATCTGCCACTGGCTAACCACAGCCAGAGATGTCTGCTGGGATAAACAACAATGTTAATTCCTTCAAGCTCCATCTGTGGAAATGATAAAGTGCAGCCATTATAGAAGACTGCAAGGTTAAATTAATTAGGTTCTTCCATTATGCTGCAGTCTTCTGAAGATGATTGCAATTTTCCCTTTAAATGCCATTATTCCTAGCTCTGTTTAGCAGCTGATGCAATTAAAGGGAACATAATGTAAATTTAACAACACAAATAACACTTTCCTTTATGTATGTTTAAATAGTGTGTGTCAGAGACAAAGCACAAGCTTCACTTTTCTCTAATAAACAACTGATGCAACATTGTGTGTGTGTGTGTGTGTGTGTGTGTGTGTGTGTGTGTGTGTGTTTGTGTGTAACAACCCAGTAAGGATTTGGATTCTTTTCTTCTGTGAGTTCTTGGATCAATACTTTTGTTCCATGTTTTCATGTTCTCAGTAACGTAAAGGATCCAGTTACAAACTCTTGCCAGTAAGAAAGAAAATATCTCCCGCTGTGCACCCTCCTTAACACTTTTAAGACATCGTGTTTTCTTTTCATTTGGAATGACAATTTTGTTTGTCTGCTGTGTCTTTGCAAACTGGACTATAGATTATTAGTAGACACACTTAATTCCGAACAATAATGTATCCAGGCTGGATTCAACCATGATATTGAGTGACATATCCGCATTCATTCTGTACATATAAAGTGCATGTGTTCTTGAATACAGTTTTGGCTAAGATAGGTATGTTTCTGTTGTATTTGCTATATCCTAAATGGATGATTGATGTTCAAGATGATTTTAAGAAATAGATGTTTTCAGCAAATTTTATTATTTAGCAATTTATTAAACCCAAATGCTAATTATAGTGGTAGCAAACAAATTATAAACAGATAATCATTAAAACTGTCAATCCTATTAAAATTCAGCACCAAAAATCAAAACAATGTATTTTTCTCTCATTCTTTGCAGTCCTTCATGGATCAATCATTATAGCATAATATGATTATTGTAACTTTTTGCAATCTAATATTAAGTACTTCCAGGACAAATCTTTTAGCAGATTCACTAATTGTAAAAAAGTTATGCTACTGGTGACTAAAAGCTAAGTTATTTGTATTGATGCTTTCAGGTTTTTTTCTCCTTCACTTCTGAGCTCTTGGATCTGAGGTTTATATGCTTTGTAAAAGTTTGATTGTTGAAATACTGTCTCATCTTACTTTTACAACTCCTTGTGTTATATTCTTTATTTAACCATCATAAAAACAATATGGGTTTTATAGTTCTTGTTATGAATGTCCATACAAATAAGTTGAAAGAGATAAAACAAGTAAAAGCCTAGGGCTCTATTTTGTGGAAGTGTTTTTAATTGTGACTTGAAATTCTCCAGTGTTTTCACAAATGTATATTTCTGCTAACTACAAAAATAAGATTAAGTAGCAAGAGGATATCTGTATCATATCTTGAATAGATATTTCCTATATGTCAAATGTAAAGTTACAATAAAATCTAGGTACTCTTTCAGAGTTCAGGAAGGTTTTATAGAGAGAGGAGTGGAGAAGGGAATAATTGTCTTGATGACAGAAGTAGGCAGTAAGAGATGGAATAAAAGACATATTTGAATCGAAATCATGATGATGAATGAACAGATGCTATTAGCTGTGCGGAAATAATTTACTATTTCAAGGTACAGTCAAAAGACCATCTATTTTTTCATAATCATGTTGGTTTACTTAAAGTTGTGTTTTGGGAGGAAAGGGAGAATTATTACAGTCAAATAGTCCATGTCAGCAATTGACACAACCTAATATTAAAAAAAAAAAAATGCCAAGCAAAAGCCACTACCAACACTTTTTTGGGGGAGGAAACTAGGAAGCCAAACAAAAACTCTCACTCTGGCCCCATTCACGATTGTACTTTACTTTCGGTTAAAACATGAGGGCTTTCCCAAATCCTCAGATGGTAGTCTTACCAAAGAATTAAATTTACGAATAGAAGTCCAGTGATGTAGAAGATAAAAGAAATTATAAAGAGAGTGTCCTTCCATTTAAAAACATTTCTTTTTTCCCTGTAAAGCATTTTGCAAGTACTGTAAAATAGTTTTGGTTGAAAGTTTTTATGTTTTATTGAATGATGAAAGACATTTTCTGAACTATTTTCTGGTTCATGTTTTCCAGTTTGGGAATAAACCTAAGTGGTACATTTAAATTTGCTCCAAACTTAATAAAGCTCATGGCAGAAGCAGGTATTTGATCCAAACAAATATATATTTCTAGTTATATATTCTGTAAATGTAGCCTAAATTAGAGAGATGTGACTCAAACCTATGGTGACACAATACAAAACAGGGATGAGAGAATTGGAAATAATACATCATTTCATAGAACCAGTCTCTAGTGCTTAAATTGTTCTTATACTATTACTAGGGTAATATACTAATTTTATTTTTACATTTTCCTGATTTTTATTTGTATCAGGAAAATGCAAATCTTAAAGTTTCTATATGAGTAATAAAATGGCTGATGAAATTCAATACTGATAAATGCCAAGTAATGCATATAATCCCAAAGCAAGTAAATGCAAAATATTCCCAGCTATACATATACAATAATGGAGTCTAAATTAACTGTTACCACTCAAAAAGAAATCTTGGAGCCATTGTGGATAGTTTCCTGAAAACACCTGCTCAATATGCAGTGGGCAGTCAAACAAGGCGACAGAACATTAGGAACCATTAGGAAAGGGATAGGTAATAAAACTGCAGATATAATGCCACTGTATAAATCCATGTTATGCCCACATTTTGAATACTGAGTGCAATTCTGGTTGCCCCCAAAACAGTTAGGTGTATGGAACAGTTTCCATCTGAGGAGAGAGAAAAATATCCTCTGATTGTGCTGGTTAGGGAGAGAGATGATAGATGTCTATGAAATGAATGGTTTGGAGAAAGCAAGTGTTATTTACCACTTCACATGATACAAGAACCAAAGTCACCCAATGAAATTAATAAGCAGGGGGTTTAAAACAAACATAAGGAAGTACTTCTTCACATGACTCACAACCAACCTTTGGAACTCATTGCCAAGGGTTGTTATGAAGGCCAAATCAATAACTAGGTTTAAAAAACGAATTACAATAATTCATGGAGGATAGGTCCATCAATGGTGATTTACCAAGATGATCAGAGATGAAATTCCATGGTCCAGGGGTGTCCTCAAATCTCTGACTGCCAGAAGCTGCGATTGGAGAGCAGACCTCAAATCATTTGCTAATTGCCCTGTTCTGTGCATTCCATCTGAAGCATCTGGCGCTGGTCACTATTGAACGATAGGATACTAATCTATGTGGACCATTAGTCTGATTTAGACAGCCATTCTTACAGATTCTTACAGATATTTAAAACGTTCTTTATTGTCATGTTCATTGAGAAGTCTGGTTATATAGATTTTACACATATACACTTTAAAAAAAATAGGCCACATATTAAGCCACAGTGCTCAATGAATCTGGCAATACAGAAATACATTTTTAATGTAGCACTTGAGATGGTGCACAGTGCATTATAGCTTCTTTAATAAGAAGCTCTTAAAACCGTTACATGAATGCACTTACAAGTAATAAAAGGTAACTCTTAGGATTTTACGTTACACTTAATAGAAGTATGCAGAATTATGTTTTTCCAGAGAATACACTAAAAAAATTAAAACACATTTATTTTGAGGTTTTGGGGATAAATGTTTCATTTCTGCCTGGTGTTTTTATTCCCAAATAAATCTTTCAGAATGCACAGTGTATTCACTTTGTCCGGTTTAATAGACGCAGAAAATGATGAGAGTACATTGAAAATATTTGCTGTGTACATGACATAAGAAGCCAAGCTGAGTCTATCAACCCATTTTCAGCGTTGATAGACTCTTCTTGAAAAAGTTTGTCAAATAAATCAAACAGTCCTGGGGGCAAACCCACATTGTTTCTAAACCAGAGTGGATAAACGGGTGTGGTTATTCATATGGTTAAATGGTGAATGTTTAGATTAAAATTCATCTTACCACACTGATTTCCAGAGGATTGTTTTGGCCTAGTGTTCCAGTACCATGAGCCAGAACTCTGGTCAGTATTTTGACAACAGAGCCAGGAAAAACAGAAAAGGCTTAGCCTGTAAAAAAGAAATGAAGATGTAGTGAAGGAAAACAGTAGTCTCTGCCACTGCCTTACTCATTCCATATGTGGACTTAAACACAGGAAATGCCCACCATTCACTGCAATCAAGCCAGAGGCCTGTGCATCAGAAAGTGCCTTGTGGAACTAATTGGACTCTATTAAGATTGTCATTGACATGGGAAAACATTTTAGATTTTAAATCAGAACCTTCAAAGTATATAGAAAAAGATAATATTCTTACAGTGTATTCACTAATAAAAGTGAAAG
The DNA here is from genome assembly GCA_007922175.1 of Pelusios castaneus. Classification (NCBI taxonomy): domain Eukaryota; kingdom Metazoa; phylum Chordata; order Testudines; family Pelomedusidae; genus Pelusios; species Pelusios castaneus. Next base: position 3,412,800 of record ML685897.1, read on the forward strand.
AAGCTGTGCTCATAGTGAATTAAAATCCTATGATATAAAATGTCTATTATGCATTTGCCTGGATTAATTATCCTTTGGAAGTGTATTTGTGTTTTTTATTTTTATATCTATTTGCTTTTAATCTAAAATTTTTCCAATGTTGGCAGAATTCACTGAGTATACTCTGGCACCACTTCAGAATGGAAGAAAATCCAAACTTTGCAAATTTTAAATGACAATCAACAAAGTTCATGGCACATTTCATAAAGGCAACATTTAAAGAAAAAACAATTTGAAATAATGGTGGCAGAGTGAACTTTTTCCACTTACTTTATAAACTTGAATTAAAAACAAAACAAAACCCAACAAATCAACTCAACAGCATTTGGCTTTGCCAAAAAGACTTTGGGAAAGTGTGTATTTTAGTATTTCCATGCCAGATAATTCCTTTCAATTATGCCCTTTTCTCCCTTTATTCCATTGTATTATTATATTTGGATTTGTAGTACAGTAATACATATTGACAACTCGTACAGTGTTATGACTGCCAATCAAATTCAATCTTTGGGTAATCTTCATGGATTTCTAGCATTCTGTGTCCTAAAAATCTGTATCTAGTTTGTTTTCTATTCTCACCATTTTATATGTGTTAGCATGCCATATTTTATCAATTGAAAGAGTTTCAGAGGTATTTACATGTGTGTGATTTTTGTTCAAGCTTATTTTAATATGAGAAGAAGACACACAGTTAATTACGAAAGCTGGATGCCTTTTACTTGTTTGATAGCATGACAACACTGAATTTACATCAGCTTCGTAGTCATAGATGTTGTTTTGGGTGTTGTACAGTTTTTGTTTAAAAAACTCTCTTCATGGGTCACTTCCATATTGTTCAGCATTTCTTCAATTTCAAAAACAAAGGTAATTGTAAAGTAACACATTCAATTTAAACCCACCTTTCTGTTTGAATATTTTTGTTCATTCTCTCGTTACAACCTATGAGTTACTATACTGCAACACTTAGGAGTGCTATAAAAAATTGAGTAGAGATGGGGAAAAAGTAGTTTTCAGTCTTTTGCAGGTTTTTTTGTGTGTATTTGATCACACTTTGAACAGAGGTAATTTCATGATTTCCCATCTAAGTCAGTCTCTATCAGAGCTGAGCAAAATTTGGAAATTCTGTCCTGTGGGAAGTTCTGAGATTTCAGCATATTTTTTTTGGTCCTGTGTTGGGATGAAAAACTGACATTTCAAAACGTTTCATCAAACAAAAATTCCCCCAAAAGTCAATTTGAAAGTTCATTTTGACATTTTCTACTGAAACGCTTTAGCAATCCTGAAATCAAAATGCTTTGGTTTATTGAATGAACTGCTTTGTTTCAAATCAGTCCAATATTAACTGCATTTTCCATAGTAGTACATTACCTTGTGAGAGCTGTAATTCAGGAGTCTGATGCCCCAATTCTCCCCAATGGACTAGCATCTCAGACTGAACTACATCTTCCATAAGACATTCAGAATCATGTATTTCCTATAATGCACAACACAGCTCTGACCTGCATTACACTGTGGGAAACGCAGGCCTAGAAGGAGGCTGGCCCATAGGAGAAACAGGGTGCCTGAAGTATATTATCCAGTCATAGGTGGTGTTAGCTATGGGGCAGCTTGGGCATTTGCCCAGGTCTCCATGCTGGGCAGAGGTGGATCAGGGATTGCAGGGCCCCTGGGCTTCCCGCACCAGTGGCCCGCCCCCCTGCCTGGGGCCCTGCCCCTCCTGCCTAGGGCCCTAGTCCTCCACCCCAGCCTAGGGGCCCCATGGCATGCACCAGTTGGCCCCGCCATCCTCAGAAGCTGACTGGCCAGGCCACAGCCAGCCTGCCCTGCCCCTGGGGCAGAGCGGGAGTGCAGAGCCTGGCCTCTGGGCTGGCCCACCTTGCCCCTGGGGGCAGATTGGTTGACCCAGGGGTGGGATGGGAGCAAGGAGCCCGGCCTCTGGGCTGGCCTGCCCTGCTCCTCCCTCCCCCCAGTGCTGGCAGGGTGGAAGGGCCCTGCATTGTGTGGTAATCCGCCCCTGTGCAGGGGCAGGATGGATAGCGGAAGCTGGGGCAACTTATAAATCTCCCAGCTGCCCAACCAGTGCACACTCACATGGGCCAGGGCGGGAGCAACCTGGCCAGGGAGCAGCTCAGACCACCAACCAGCTGAAATGGGGGCCCTGGAGGGAGTAAGTGGATTGGGGAGGCGTGTTGGGTGGGGGGCTGGCGGTGAGGTGGGAGGCCAGCAGGGGGCGAGCGGGGGACCAGAGGTGAGACCCTGGGGGAGGTGGTGGGCCCCTGGCCAGGCAGGGTGGGGGGTGGGGAAAAATCAAGGATGGGGCCCCCCATACCACACGATGGGCCCCATCCTTGACTTTTGCACAGGGCCCTGGATTCACTAAGACCGCCTCTGTATCCAGCCATGCAAGAACAAGGATAGAAGACACTGGGTATGGTTTAATTAAGGTGCAACTTCATTCTTAAATATCTGGGAGTAACTGGCAGAGAAAAATGTACAGTGCAGGTAATCCCATAATCATTTCAATATATACCCAGGGGGCTTCCATTGACCATTTGCCTTACCCAGTTTGCAGCTGCAGTGGAAAGTTGTCTTACCTAACTCAAGTCATTGTAGTGTTGTAAAGTGATTTCAGATCCTTAACTGCAAGCTGCTATATAGGCCAGCAGATTATTATAGGCAGGGTTAGTAACACCATCTATTAATAAGATTGTCCAATATTTTTCAAATTCCTGTTTTCAGTTGCTTATAACTTTGCAACGTTTCAATCATTTAGGCTGAAATTTTCTATGCTAGGGGTTTGTTTCAACATGAACATTTCTGGAAAATTTCATTCAAAACAGTTCAGCTGTTTCTGAAAACAAGGCTAGGGGAAAATATAGGCTTCAAATACTCGTAAGGTTGCCATAAAAAAAGGAGAAAAGTTGTTCTCTCTTGCCACACAGGGCAGGACCAGAGATGGAGGGGTACCTGTGTCAAGACTGTGTCTTTGACATCTTTATAACTTTGGCCTGATTATAAACCTTTGAAAAATTGCAGTTCACACATGCTCAGGAGAGCCTTGCTAAAGTTCAACAGCTTAATTTCCCCAATAATCCATCTGCAGTGAGCATGCTCTATCCTTGAAATGAGCAGGACTTTCTTTCCAGTTGATGTTCCCAACTGCTCCAGGTCATTGCGGGTCTGGATACCCGAAATGAGAGCAGGGAGTCCTGTGTACTCAGTGACCTCTCTGCTGAGCCCAGGCAGCATGAAGGAAGAAAGCAGAAGGAACAAGAGCAGGATGCAGGACAGAGCCAGGGGGTGGGAGGAGACTGGAACAAGTAGGCTGGGGAAGGGGAAATTGGGACAGGGAAGAAATTGGGACTGGGATGAAGCACCTGAGGAATGGAGACTAGAACTGGCTAGGTGAGGACAAGGAGCCAATAGTTGGGGAAGAAACAAGACTGAGACAAGACAAGGCTAGGTTCACAGGGACGAGGCAGAAGAGTTTAAGCTCGGGGGAAATGGGAAGAAGATTCTGTGCCAGCTAGAGCACACTCCCCCAAAGCCTGGAATGGAACCCAAAATTCCTGAGTCAATATTCATCCCCTGCCAGCAAATACCCCTGGGTATGTCTACACAAGCAACTTAGGTCAACTTAAGGACGCTTAAGTCGACCTACAGAATGCCGTGTCCACACCTGGCTTTCATTAAGTTGACTTAAGTGCTTCCTTACGTCGACTTAATAACTACCACTCTTTAGGTTGACTTAACACTTAATTCGACCCGTTAAGTCGACCTAAAGCCAGTGTGGATGCCCTAGGTTGCCCTAATTCCCTAAGTCGACCTAAGGAGGATGGGCTGGGGAGACGGGACCTGCGGCTCCCGGGGAGAAGGGAGCCGCGGATCCCCATCAACCTAGCACCTGCGTGTGTGGATGCAGGCAGTCGACTTAAGTTTCTAATGTAGACTCTCTAAGTTGACTTAACAAGGTCGACTTAAGTTGACCTTGTTAAGTTGACTTAACAGAGTCGACTTAGCTTTTCAGGTGTAGCCATACCCCCTGAGACCTATTGACATGTCCCATTCCTACTTCTAGTGCTGGTCCATACAGAGAATGACAACCTACTACTGCTATCAGTTACTCTATTAATTCAAGTGGCAATCTTAATTTTGGCATTTCATAACTTTTGAGTGCTTGACTTTATAACTTTAATAATGTGCTTTCAGCAAAGTTTGTGTGTAATGATGTCAGGTATGATGACTTGTTGAAAACATTACTCAACTCTATAAGAGTATTATTTTAATAGAATTAACATTTATTATTTTAATAGAAAAGTGGGGAAAAGCATTTGGAATACCACAATGCAGGGCTTTTTTTTGTGGTGGTACTCAGGGGTACTGAGTAATGGCACTTTTTTTTCCACAGGGACGCGACCTGGACTTCTGCCGCCCTGGCTGAGTACTGGCACCCTTTTTTTTGTACAAAAAAAAATCACTGCCACAGTGCGTAGAATATATGCAGAAAAACAACCCATATATAAATAAAAAAGATACAAAATATTTATTTCTCTTCAACTATGGTAAGCTGTCCATGCTCCATAGATATGATTCCTATAACTTATACAATGCAATATAATGTATGCATGCACATATATAGTGTAAAAAGTTGTTGTGTACCTGTTAGAAACCCACTCCCCTCCCCATCTCAGCCTCATTTTTGTCAGAGCAAAGTAAATGAAAAGAAAAATAAAAAATGTCTTGGTCTATTGAGAACTGGAATTTATTAAAAACAAGATCAAGGCACTTTGGGCATTCCCTTTATGTTATGTACTTTCTTATTACTAATCTTGGAGTGACGATAAGTATAAATCACCCCTTAGGTCAGGATACAATGGAATTAGATTTTAAAATCATCTGTGTTTCTCCCAGTAACGTAAGCAACAGGCTAATCTTTGTGATGAAGGCAGTGAAATGCAGGGGCTTTTGCAGCTAAACATCTGATGCCATCACCCTTCAAAACTTTAGTGAAGGCTACATTTCCACTAATCAGTTTGCTTTAATTTTTTGCAATGTAGGGGTTTAAAAAATAATTCTCCACAAACACAAATGATACTATTTGAAGGATGTGCAGGGGGAAAACAAAGAAGATATGCAAATGCAGGGAATTAGAGAAAGATAAGAACTGGGGAAAAGGAGAAACACCAAGAAACCAGTGCTACAAGTGATCACATTCCCCCTGAATGATGCAGGATGTGCCAATTACATCCTGGACAAAATAATAAATTATATTTTCTAAAGTTTAGTTACTACATAAAGGCTATAATCTACCTCTCATTGACATCAGCGCATGTTATACTATGGATGGTGGTCAGTATGTAGCCTGGAATTTTTACCACACTCCACAGACCAGGGGCATAGCTATGGTTGAGCCTGGGTGAGCCGGGGTCCACCCACTTGACCCTGAGGCCCACACACCTTAGTCCCTGGCATCAGCCGCGGGGGCCACCCAGCAGCTGGCGGCCATGAGCAGGCTATTGTCCTTTTACTGAACTCACATTAGTATATATTGGGGTTTGTTAGCATTGTTTTTTTATTATTATTTATCCTGATTATGCCACAATTTAAAAGAAAAAAAAATCATTTCCATTCTCACTACAGTGATTGTGTATGTGTGAGAGTGTATTTTGGCAACATAACTTTTAGGTCGATGTTAAAAATCCTGAGGACGTCAACGAAGCAGAGTTCTGTTCAGCTATACTTACACACTGATCTTGCTAGTAGAGAATTGTGAGTCACACAGAAAAATGGTTTTATAATTTAAAAAATTGTAAAGATCTTTGCATGACACTAACGGTGAAGAAAATGGCACCAATTAACATGGTCAGTTTTCTGTTGACAAGAAGGTTGGTGAGAAAATATCTTTTATTGGACCAAAACTTCTGTTGGAGGAAGAGACAAATTTTCAGGCTACTCAAAGCTCTCCTTCAGTTTTCTGTCAATAATTACTGTGAAATCTTGGCTACAACTAAGATACATAACTAATCTGAGCAGTAGATGTTCATTAAAATGTAGCAGTTTGTCAAAGGAAGACCCTAGATCAGTGGTCCCCAAACTGTGGACCACCACACACCACTAGCCATGCTCAGCCCCAGCTCCACTCTGGCCCCAGCCCCAGCCACACTCTGGCTCCAGTCTTGGCCCTGGATCCACTGGTGGCAACAGCCTCAGCTGCAGCTCTGGCCCCGGTACCAACCCTGACTACGGTTTCACTTCTGGCTATGCACAACCACTGCTCTGGCCCTGGCCCCACTCTCAACTGCAGCCCCAGATACAGCTTTGGCCCCATCCATGGCCCCGTGGCTGGCTATGGCCCCAGGCACAGTCACAGCTCTGCTTCCAGTCGGGATCCCATTCCTGACTCCAGTCACAGCTTCGCTACAACTCTGGCCATGTCCCTGCTCCTGATGGCAGCTCTAGCGCCAGCTTCCGGCCGTGGCACTTCATCCCAGGGTGTGTGTGTGGTATGGATCAGGCAAGAGGGGGACTTGACTGGAAGAAGGTTGAGGACCGCTGCCCTAAATCCTTAGATATTTTTGTATATCTCCCTACTGTACTAATCATACCTGTCTTAGCTGGTCCTATTGAAGTTAATGGGAGTTTTGCCACTAATTTTAGTGGCATCATGCTTTCACTCAAACATTCTGCATTCAGAATTAGTTTAAATATTAGCCTGACACAGGTATACTTAATTGAGAATTTCTATTACAGGTAAGAGTCAAGATCTTAAGACTGCAGTGGACAGCAAGTAATAAATACAACTCAATTAAAAAGTCCTGGGATGCCATGCAGGGACGGTCTTAGGCATTCTGGGGCCCTGGGCAAAAGTCAAGGATGGGCCCCCGCCAACCCCCTGGCCCTGCTGCCAGCCTCCCAGCCCCCTCCGCCAGCCTTGCTGGAGCCTCTGCTGGTCCCCTGGTCAGCTTCACTGGGGCCCCTGCCGGTCCTCTGGCCCTGCTGGGAGCAGCAGCGCAGGGGCTCCTCCCTCTCCCACTGCAGGGCCCTCGGCAAATGCCCACTATGCCCTCCCGCTAAAACTGCCTATGATGCCACCATGCCAATAAAGATATAGGATAGGATTCTCACCTGGCATAAATGGATGTAACATCATTGACTTTACTAGCACTATTCCGATCTACACCAGCTGAGCATCTGCTTGATTGTAAAGATCTACATATTGGGAATTTTTTTTAACCCCACATATGAGTTTTGGTTTCCTGGAGTTTCTCCTTTTTTGTGTTATAAACACTATGATGCTGAAGCTACATACATGCACACATTCAGAGTTCAATACTATTTAGCTGTCGAAGGAAGCCATTCAGCATGCCAGCGCCTACTAGGGAAGATATAGATCTATATAATTAAGTGCATGCCTGTTACTCAATGGCTTTACAAGAAATGTGATTAAGAATTATGTGACATAAAGGCATGGAAAAATCCACACATTGGTGGTTTTTTCTTTTTTAAATATATGCCAATATGTGGGTCTTTAAATAACTTTTTTCCCCCTGAAATTCAGTCCCAAATTGAGTTTTGAGTTTGTGTACTTCAATACTTAGATGATTTATCATTTCTCAGCAAATGGTAATATTTGATATTCTAGTTATGGTTCTTTCCCTAAAGACATTTAATTGAAATAAGTATTATGGTATTTCCACATCAATGTATATAACATTTGTTACTTGATAGGATCACACCATTTATATCTTCAGTGCTGAACATATGCACTGGTATGTACAAATCTCTCTCTAGTTTTATTCATGTATTTTAAGTATTCTTTGATTGTAAGGTTTACCAGTTCTTGACATTCTCACCATTTTAAATGAAAACAATAAATAAGAGGACATCTCAGGCAAAATAAAAAAGAGAAAGATTTGGTAGTACTTTAAATGTTCACTGAGGACTTCACTTCATGTTTCTGCATTCCTATCATTTCCGTTGTTTTCAATGGGCATGTCAGGTGTGCCAGGAATACACAACTGGCATGGGACTCTGTTCCCAGTGGCCTTTCCTCTCATGAGAACAGTAGCAGCTGCCACAAGGAGTTTGGAGGGTGCCAACTAGTCTCCTGACTCCTTTCTGAAAGCAGCCATGATTAGCTACACCTGAAGACACAAGGGTTAGCATCTCCCCATCTCCCACTGGGCCAGAGAGACCAGTCCAGCGAGTGGACCCAGAAGCTCCCCTGTCTCCTTTCACAGCAGCTGGGAAGAGGATGGAGTGTGAAAAGCTCTAGGAGTTCAGGACACCTTCCTCAAAGGGGCATACATACAAGGGGACGAGGAACCTGATTATGCTCCCTATCGTTTGTGGACTGTGATGGGGGACTCTCACCTCTTGAGTGCTTGCTGTTGCTGTGCCTGATACTACAGGCCTTTTTTGCCCCAGCCCCCCCTGTAGGTTGTCAGTCTCAGTTGGTGGATCTTCAGTGACTCAGCCCTCGGGTCAAGTCACAGAATCAAAATGAATAAATCCCCTCTGGGATCAGTTTGTGATCCACTATACCTTTTCAGAAGTACTATCATTTTGTATCTGTTCACTTGATTTTTCCATCATAAGTGTAGTACTTTTCACTTGTCTTTATTAAATTTCATTTTGTTGATTTCAGGCCAATTTTCTAATTTGTCAAGGTTGTTATGAATTTTAATTCTGTCCCTCGAAGTACTTGCAACCCCTCCCAGCTTGCGTAATCCAGATATGTTATAATAATTCTCCCCACTCCGTTACTGAAGTCATTAACAAAATTATTTACTATTACTGAACCATGACTGAAATCTCTGCAACCCCCTAGATACGCTCTCTGAGTATGACAGAAAATGACTGATAGCTTCTTTTTGAGTATGGTCTTTCAACCAGTTGTGTACCCACCTAACAATAATTTCATCTAGACCATATTTCTCTGATGACTACCATGTCTACATATCCATCCCTGACAACATCCTTCTCTCTGGCCTCCTGAGATTCTCACATATATCTCAAATCCATCCAACATGCAGTTGCTAAAAACTTTTCTGATCAGCTCTAATTATGATTTCTGATTATTTAAATGAAAATGTGGTTCTTCAATAATAGTCATATGCAGGAGTTATTTTTATTCCAGGATATTTACCAGATAGTTGAGATAAACCTCTCTCTAAACTGCTAGCAAATATGTTGACAATGACAGAGAAATTATTTAGTCATTTAGCAACACCATGAAATTTCCCTAGACTAGATTATGCACATATATAGAGCTCTACAGATCCACGGGTAATCACTCCAGATCCACGGGTAACTGCATCTGCAGCTGCGGTTGCAGATATCCGCAGCCCCACTGTTGCGGATTGGCTGTGGCTGCAGATTCTATTTTTATGATGAATCCCTGTAACTGCTGCTATGATCTGCTCGTCAGCAACACACAGAGGAACAAGGGAGTGCTCCTTCAGCCAATCCCAGTTGAGCTCTGATTGGTAGTTTGCCAGCCAATCAGAGTCTCAGTCACAATAGGCTGGGGCTTGGAGAGACACTACTCAAAGTCATTTAGTATATTGGCCTTTGATTGGCTCATTCCCCATGCCTTCCCCACACACGTCTTCATTTTCTTGTTTGTGGTTCGTATGCCATGCTGTCAAATCAGAAATTTCATTGGTGGCCAAGGAAATCTGATTGATAGCACAGCATGCAAATCGCAAACAAGAAAAGGAAAAAATGGGTGGGACCCATGTAGTGAATGAGTCAATCAAATTCTGAAATGCTGACTGTGAGCCCAAGCTCGGTTGCGGATGTGGTTCCAGATCCACATAAAACATGGCATGCGGATTGAGGATCGGATAAAGACTGACATTGGGCGGGTATGGTCTGGTTCTGGATCCACATTTTTGTATCCATGCAGGGCTCTACACATATATTCAGTTATACATACTCTATCACTATGACACCCTTATTTACCTGACCACATTTATACTAAAACATATAGAGTCAGAGAACTAGATGGGACCTCAAGAGGCTATCTAGTCCAGTTCCCTGTGTTTATGGCAGGACCAATCATTATCTAGACCATCCCTGACAGGTGTTTAACTAACCTGCTCGTAAAAATCTCCAATAATGGAGATCCTACACCCTCCCTAGGAAATTTATTCCTGTGCTTAACTGTCTTGACAATTAGGAAGCTTTTCCTAATGTCTAACCCAGGTGTGTCAAACATGCGGCCCTAACAGAGAGAGAGAGTGGTCTTGCATACTCAGCGCTTTATGATGCTCAAATGTCAGGTCTTGCAACATCACAGAGCACTGGGTATTGAGACTATGCTCTGAGAGAGAGAGAGAGAGAGAGAGAGAGAGAGAGAGAGAGAGTGCACAATATCGCAGAGCACAATCTTGCATACATAGCGCTCTGCAATGCTGTGAGAGTGCCCTAGTATTTTGATTTATGGTATGTATGGCCCACTAGACGTGCACTTAAGTCAAAACTGGCCCACCATAGCAAATGAGTTTGATCCCTCTAGTCTAACCTAAACCACCCTTTCTGCAGTTTAAGCCCATTGTTTTTTGTTCTGTCCTCAGAGATTAAGGAGAACAACTTTAATTCTTCTTCTTCTAACAATCTTTTATGTACTTGAAAACTGTTATCATGTCCCTCCTCAGTCTTCTCTTCTCTAGACTAAACAAATTCAGTTTTTTCCTCCTTTCCTCATAAGTCATGTTTTCTAGAAACATGTTTTCATGTTTCATTTTTGTTGCTCTTCTCTGGATTTTTTCCAGTTTTCCAGTGGTTAAAGTATAATTTGACAGGCCCCAGAACCCTCCTAATCTCAGGCCCCCCTTCCCATATTGTCTGGGCCCCCTTCATGCATAGGCGGGCCCCAGCCCAGGTAGGCATTTACAACCACTTCTCAGTACCACATGCATTGGTTATCACTCCATAAAAATATTTATAATATTATATGGTGTTTATGTCTACAGCAATTATTGTCACAAACTAGCAAACACTGCATAACACAATAAGTATTCTGATTAACAATGGTGGGGCATAGGACCTGCCAGCAGCCAGCGCAGGGCGGAACATGCATTCCGCCAGATTTTTCTATTTTTAGGGGCCCTGGAACTCTGGTCCCTTAAATTTGGGGACCCCGGAACTGTGTTCCAGTGCATTCCCCCTTACTTTAACCCCTGAGTTTGTCCACAACTTTCCTGAAATGTGGCACCGAGAATTGGACACAGTACTCTAGCTGAGGCCTAATCAGTGTGGTGTAGAGTGAAATAATTCCTTTTCATCTATTGCTTACAACACTCCTGCTAATACATTGCAGAATTAGTTTACTTTTTTTGCAACAGTGTTATGCTAACTCATATTTATCTTGTTCTTCACTATGAACCACAGATCCCTTTTTGCAGTACTCTTTCCTAGGCAGTCATGTCCCATTTTATATATTTGCAGTTGATTGTTCCTTCCCAAGCAGAATATTTTATATTTGTCCTTATTGAATTTCATCCTATTTACTTCAGACCATTTATCCAATTTTTCCAGATAATTTTGAATTTTAATTGTATTCTCCAAAGCACTTGCAACCCTTCCCATTTTGGTATCACCTGCAAACTTTATAAGTGCACTCTGCATGCCATTATCTAAATAATTGAAGAAGATACTGAACAGAACCAGACCCAGAACTGCTTGCCCTTTCAGCTTGACTGTGCACTACTGATAACTACTTTCTAGGAACAGTTTTTCAACCAGTTATGCACCCACCTTGTAGTAGCTCCATCTAAGTTGTATTTCCCTGGTTTGTTTATGAAAAGGTCTTGTGGGACAGTAGCAAAAGCCTTACTAAAGTCAATATATATCACATCTACCACTTCATCCCTCTTCACAAGGCTTGGGTTCCGCTGTCAAAGAGAGCAATTAGGTTGATTTGGTATGATCTCTAATTGACAAATCCATGATGACTGTTACTTATCACTTGATTATCTTCTACTTATTTATTTATAGCTTCATTATTTACTCCATTATCTTTCCAGGTATTGAAGTTAAGCTGACTAGTCTGTAAGTTTGTAAATCATTCAAGTACAAAAAGCTGGCAAACACACATGGCTTTTAAATAAATACTCTTAATTCTAAAATTTACCAGTGCTTTTCTTATTTTTAAATGAAAAATAAAATATAGTTCTTAAAAATAGTTTGCCTTCTCATATATGTTTCCGAAAGCATATTATTTTTAATCAGTTTTAATTATGTTTTGGGCAGATAGGGATTAAAATTCTTTATATAAACTAGCAGGAATGAAGACAACAGAGTCCTGTGGCACTTTTAAAGACTAACAGATTTATTTATCGCATGAGCTTTCGTGGGAGAAAATCCCACTTCGTCAGACGCTCTGAAGATAGGAAAGTT